>VSMD01002546.1:0-5000 GCA_008750895.1 Mirza zaza | reverse complement strand
TGTGCTGGAAAATTGTACAAAAATCAATCTAGCACTATTAAAGAAAAGAACTCTTTACTCCAAATGCAAGTATTCCACATTACAATTAGATATTCCCTTCTAAATGTTAACTCTTCACTGTTCCTACTTCCCACTTCCTGAAATTGTTATAGCAAAGAATTTTGCCCTGTTACCACTGTTTGCCTTGAATTCACTAGAACTAATCTCATTATGCCTTTGTGATGTGAGTCACAAAAAGAGCCCTAATGTTAAGTCATATGGAATTGTCATTCTCTTGTGCTAGTTACGAATTATTTTTTACAAAATAAAACATAGAAACTCAGAAAAAATGAACAAGAAGCTTACAGATTTAAAGTCAAACTAAACAGACAGATTTGGAAAGAACCAAATACACACGTAAATAATTTACTGCTACCCCTCGCTCTATTCTCTATCTCACCATTCACAGTTAGACATGGCTTGAACTTCTCATTCCTTCCTCCATGTCCACTCACTTCTTCCTTATTTTCCACTGTGCTGTGTCTCTGCACTACATTCTGAATAATTTCATCAGCTTTATAGTCTAATTTTCTAATTCTTTCATTGGCTCAATAACTTATCTTACAAGGATATTCTTATTAACAAAACCAGTATAAAGGCAGTACAAGAAAGCTATGTAACAAACCAATTTTATTCATTAAAAGAGATTAAAAACAAACAGATAAAATAAGAGTAAAATGAATGAAGCAGTATTTTAAAAGGTTGGAAATGCCCAGGTATGAAAAGACAGAACATTTTATAAAATTTATAACCCATTCATGATATTAGTTTATCAAGCTTGTTAACCTGATAAAAGGGTATCTATAAGAAACTATGGCTAACTTCATTCCTAACAATGAAATATTAGAAATCTCATTTAAATTAGGAACAAGACAGTGACACCCACTCTAACCACTTCCACTGAACATTCTTCTGGTAAAATGTATAAAGATTAGTATAACATACTAAGATTTCTAAGAAAGAAACAGAACTGCCCTCATTTACAGACTACACAGATAAGGCTATACAGAAAACTCAGACAAATGTACAACAATAACAGGATTAATAAGAGATTAGCAGGGTGGCTAGATATAAGATAAACATTTAAAAATCAATTGCATTTCTATGCATAAGAAACAAAATGTAATAAAATGCAGATAGCTAAAATACCAATAATAAAGTAAGTTACTTGGAAATAAATCTAATAAGAGGCATGTAAAACCTCTATGGATAAAACTACAAAACTTTATTTAAATATATTAAAGAAAAGCTAAATTAAAGGAGACACAGTATATTCATGCATAGAAAGATTTAAAATGGTAAGGATGTCAGTTCTGCTCAAATTAATCCCCAAAAAGTTTTTCAGGGAACTTGATAGCTGGTTATAATACTATATTGAAGAGCAAATGATCAACACTATCAAAAACACTGGTGAAAAAGAATAAGGTGATGAGACTTGTCATATCAGTTATCAAGACTCATTAGAAAGCTGCAATAATAAAAGCAGGGCTATTGTTTGTGAGATTAAAAATGACCTAATGTAAATAAAAAAGTGACCAGAAATGGACCCATATATACACGCAATAAAAAATATCAGAGGTGGCCGGGAGTAGTGGCTCACGCCTGTAATCCTAGTACTCTGGGAGGCCGAGGTGGATGGATCCTGTGAGCTCAGGATTTCGAGACCAGCCTGAGCAAGAGCGAGACCTTGTCTCTACTAAAAATAGAGAAGAAATTAGCTGGACAACTAAAAATATGGAGAAAAAATTAGCCGGCCATGGTGGTGCATGCCTGTAGTCCCAGCTACTCAGGAGGCTGAGGCAGGAAGATCTCTTGAGCCCAGCAGTTTGAGGTTGCTGTGAGGTAGGCTGATGCCACGGCACTCTAGGCCAGGCAACAGAGTGAGACTCTGTCTCAAAAAAAAAAAAAAAGTCAGAGGTGGCACTGTAGATCACTGAGAAAAAGTAATTATTATTAACACAATAGTGTTGAAAGAAAAAGATATCCATATTTTTAAAAAATTAAACTGAATTTTATACAAAGCACAAAAATCAATTTAATGTAAAATTTCTTTTGCAAGATACAATGTAAACCATCTGTAAGAAAATATATTGAGAAACTGAATTCTATTAATATTAGTAACTTCATTTTTCAAAAGATATCATAAAATAAGTGAAAAAGTAAAAAACAAAAACAAGAAGATATTTGCAACACTTATAACTGATAGCTGATGTCTAATCCCATCTCCTCCTTTTGGAAATGGGCATATATTTCCCAATCTTCTTTGTAATTACACATAACATGTGGATAGAGAATGGAGTTCTGGCCAATGGTATGCCAGCAAAAGTGATATGTACCATTTCTAAGCCTGAATCATAATACCTTCTAAATGTGATTCTCTAGGCTTTTTTCCCCTCTGGCTGACTGGAGTAGAGATGACCCAATGGACAACTTAGCCATGTTTAAAGGTAGTGGATCCACATGATGAAGAAGCCTAGGTGTCTAAATCACTCCTTAGAAGTTGAAAGCCCAAGTAATATCCACAGTGAATTGTTACGTAACAAGCCGCATAGATTTGGGATTATGGATTTCAGAAGCCAACATTATGTTAAAAATAATATAATAACCAACAAAAAGACAAACATCCTAATAAAATACGGGCATGAGACACAGAAATTTCATATAAGGTAAACATAAGATGCTCAAGATCATTAGCAATCAAAGAAGTACAAAATTAAAGCAGAAATGAGATATCATTTTATCCTTTTTTAAGAATACAACTAAGAAGTCTAAATTTGAGACGGCCACCTTGGCAAAAAATTTGCCTATGATAAGCAATTTCACCCTCAGCAATAAATCCTAGAGAAAGTCTTAACATGTGAGTCAGAAGACATGTATTACAAAGTTTATAGAAGCAATGTGTAAAAATTGAAATACAAAAAAAATTAATTTACAAAGGATTGATAAGTTGTCTTAGTCTGTTATGTTAAATAATATAATATTTAACTTGTGCCTGTTGAAGGATGCTTCCTGGTCCATAGACAGCACTTCCTTGCTGTGTAATCACATGGTGGAAGGGGTGAGGAGCCTCTCTCAGGCATCTTTTTTATAAGGGCACTAATCCCATTCATGAGAGTGGAGATTCCCAATGTCCCAAACCCAAATACTTGCTAAATGTTTTAAACTTTTGATATCCCCACACTAGGGACTAGGCTTCAAAATATGAATTTGTGGAGGGGACAAAAAAATCAGACTATATAGCATAAGTTTGTAGTTTATTCATACAATAGGCTATTGTATAGAAGGGGAAATTAATTACAGCTACACTCAATAGCAATGAATTCTCTTACAAAAATAAAGTTCAAAATGAAAGACCTCATGGCAGAGTATAATATATGTAGATGATGATATTTTTAAGGTTTAAATAAAAGCAATGCAAAATAATATGTTATTTAAGTATTCTATAAATGTCATTTAGGGCAAATGTGTTGATAGTGTTGTTCAGGCTTTCTCTGTATAGATTATCTCTGCTTGTTCTATCTGTCCTCATAGATGTGTCTATTTTCTCTTTCAGTTCTATATCTTTTTGTAAGGTCTAATTGTCTTGTAGTGTTCTTCAAGTCTTCTATATACCTGCTGATTTTCTTTCTAGCTGTTTTATCCATTATTATTGTCTATTTTTCTCTTTAATTCTATCAGTTTTTGTTTTACATATTTTGAGATATGTTGTTCAGTGCATAAATATTTATAATTATTATCTTTTCCTAGTGAATTGACTCTCTTATCATTATAAAATGTTCTTTATCTATAATTACATTTTTTTGTCTTAAAGTCTATTTTGTCTATTATTAGTATAGCCACCCAGTTTTCTTTTGGTAACTGTTTGCATATTGTATCTTTTGCCATGCTGTTCAACATATTTGTATCTTTAATCTTAAATGTGTCTCTAGTAGATACCATATAGTTTAGTGATGATTTTAAAATCCATTCTATTCCTTTTAATTTGAGGACTTAATTCATATATACTGAATGTAATTACAGATGCTCCTCAACTTACAATAGGGCTACATCCCAATAAACCTACCTCTGTAGGTACCAGAGTCATAGTGGTGGCAGGGCCCGGTGGTCTTGGTGTCTTCTTACTTGGGCCTTTTGAGTAACTCTGTCTCTGGAAAAGCTCTTTTATAGCAGCAGCCAGTATTTGAAAAACTTTTTCTGTTCTCAGGGCTGCTGTAAGTCCCATTCTCCCTTTTTTCCCCCTTATGCATATGACCATTCCCAAAGTTTCCAGAGACCAAGAGACTCACCAAATTCCAAATGATATTAAAGACACCAAGAAGGATATCCTAGAAACTGTGGCAGAGGAGGGAGCAGTTCTAAGACCAAAGCAGTTCCCTACCTGGAGGTAGAAGAATGAGACAGTCCCTACTCAGGGTAGAAAAGTCCCCTACTCAGGGCAGAGAAGTGACTCAGTTTCAGTCTCTCTGTGACTTGCCTTCCCCGTGTGGGCCACCAAATGTAAAACTGGAAAACTTAGTAGGTGTTCATAGTACGGGTGGAGAAAAATTTCTCATGCAGAGATTAGGATATATAAAAGTAAAAAAGTTTATTTTGTCTTCTTAGAAGGAGAGAGAAAAAAGAGAAGGAGGTATATGCTTACCATGGAATATTACTCAATCCTAAGAAATGACAGTGAGCTAGCACCATTTATGCTATCCTGGATTAAGCTTAAGCCCGTTATCCAAAGTGAGGCGACACAAGACATGGAAAATGGGCTCCACATCTACTCGCCATCAAATTGGTACTGACTGATTTAAACTTTGGTTTTCAAATGGTGGCAATGCTCACCAGAGATTCGGTGTGTGGGGGGGGCACCCAACCTTAGGGATGAGATGAGCATTTTGGAGGGGGAGGGCATACCTCTAACCCTTCTTAGGGAGAGGCAAAGATATATAATGTAACCAAAATATTAAAAAAAAAAA
>VSMD01002545.1:0-111013 GCA_008750895.1 Mirza zaza | reverse complement strand
GCCATTTTCATGTGTGCAATACAGTAGTGTTAACTGTATCCACATCATTTTGTAACAGATCTCTAGAACTTTTTTCTTGCAAAACTGAAACTGTGTCCATTGAACAACTTCCCATTCCCTCCTCTCCCAATTCTGGCAAGCACCATTCTGGCTTTTGTTTCTAAAAGTTGACTATTCATACCTCATGTCAGTAGAATCATGCAGCATTTATCTTTTTGTGAGTGGCTTATTTCACTTAGCATAATGTCATTAAGTTTTGTTCATATTGTAACACATGACAGGATTTCTTTCTTTTTAAGGCTGAATAATATTCTGTTGTGTGTACAGACCACATTTTCTTTATTCACTTATCTATATTTAGGTTGCTTCCACCTCTTGGCTATTAAGAATAATGCTGCAAAGAGCTTGTTTGTATTAGTCAGCATGGGCTTCTGCAACAAAATACCATAGACTTGATGGCTTAAACAATAGAGATTTATTTTCTCACCATTAATAGATGCTGGAAGTTCAAGATTGGGGTGCCAATGTGGTCAAGTTCTGGTGAGGGCTCTATAGATGATTGCCTCTTGCTATATTCACACATGGATGGGGAGAGAGAGAGACAGACAGAAAGAAAGGGACAGAGAGACAGACACAGAAGGGCACAGAGAGAAAGCTCTCTGGTGTGTTTAATATATGAACACTAATCCCATCATGACGGCCCCACCCTCATGACCTCATCTAAACTCAATTATCTCCCAAAGGTACTATCTTCATATACTATCACATTGCAGGTTAGGGCTTCAACATGCATTTTAGTGGTACACAATTCAGTTCATATTAATGTATGTGCGAATATATCCTTGGGACTCTGTTTGCAATTCTTTTGTGTAGATAACCAGATGTGGGATTTCTAGAACATATGGTAATTCTACTTTTAGTTTTTTGAGGAATCTTCGTACTTTTCTCCATAGTGACTGCACCATTTTACATTCCCACCAACAGTGCACAAGGCTTCAAATTTCTCTAAATCTTTGTGAACACTTGTTATTTTCTGTATTATATAATATGGTGGTCATCCTAATGGGTGTGAGGTGCTATTTCATTACAGTTTTCATCTGCATTTCCCTGGTTTTGAACACCTGTTCATAGGCTTATTGTGAGTCTGCTGCATTTTTTGATTGATGACAAGACGTTTTATTCTACCTTTTACCTTTGCCTCCAGTCAGTCAGCTAATTATTCTGCCTCTATTAAAAGATGGTACAGTGGAAACAAAATTTCAAAGAGTCCTCAAGGGAACAAGAACAACTTGGTATAGAGAAGAGATTTTTGATATAATATAAAATAATTTTTAAGAAAACTTCAGGACTCTGAACCTAAATTTTTTTTGGGGGGGGGTGGTTGGAGAAAGGGAAAAATGGGACAAAAAATGCAGAAAGGGCAGTGGGACTCACTGCAATGATTTCGAGGGAACACACAGAGCAGAGACAAGGCAGCATCCAAGACTGCTTTATTTCCCTCAGGCACATGTCACCACTGCCCGGGTGCTGATTTAGCAACTACAGACCATATCCTATTTAGACACATTTATCAACTTCCATTATCTGCTTTAAGGAGCATAAAGGAATCCAGTAAAGATCACGCATGCACATTAACTCTTATGTCACTAATTTACTGCTCCACAAGAATAAGTCCCATCTGCAACCTGAACTATGCTAGGTAATCACTGTGTTTACTCAATGTGAATAATCTTCCTCACCCCTTCTCCTATTTTAATGTTAAAAGATCCAGGAGTCTTGGGAACCTGGAAGTGAAATTGCCCATGTCCATAATTTTGTGCAGCTAACTGGAATGAGCTCTGCATGCATCCTGATCTGGGTTGGTGACAACGAATATAAGCAATTGGGACATATGGAAAGACATGCTTTTGGTTTGCTAAGGGCTAGGTATAGGAATGTTTGCTGACTGTGAGTACTATGCATGACACTTAAACAATTGGAGACATTGATCATTCCCACAGGGTATATCTAAAAGACAACAGCCAGAGTATTAGGAACACACTAAATCATGTTGCATAAGAAATAATTGAGGGACCAGGAGTGCTTCAGTTGGACTAGAGGATGCCTAGGGGACTTGAGAGCTGCACTTGTGTACCATTCTGTATAGACTGCTTCAAATCTGATTTGGAAGCAAATCAGATATGAATGATTAAAAAAAAAAACTGGATGATTCCATTGGCCAGCATAAGGGACAGGCATTGGAAAGTATAAGAAGAAAGAATTTAGGCCAATTTAAAAAGGCATTTTGTAACAGAGCTATCTTTTCATGGGATGAAATTCTTCTGACAGGACTGAGCACCACACCTTTGCAGGTATTCAAATATGAGTGGCTAATAAAACAAGGAAAATTTTGTAGAAGTTTATTAAGACTTAATGCAATGATTCACTTAAAAGCCCTCTTTATTCTCTTCTAACATGAAATTTTTCTATGGCCTTGAAAAAAATAAAGACAATGGTTTATTAGCTATTTGGTATATACAAATGCAAAATTCAGTATTTTATATGAGATTCGGAAAATTAAAAATTCAAACTGTCTTGTAAACATGCTTAACCATAATATAATTTATAAAAATTTAAAATATATATTGGAAGAATGGGACTTCCTTCCATTCTTAACTATAATGGAGTATGAAAAACTATCATACGTAGCTGTAAAACCCGGCAAAATATTAACTAACTATACACATTAGACCTTAGGCACTAGGAAGTGCTGGGATATGATGCCTGAGAGAAGGAAGATAAATGAAGTAGATACTACCATTTCCCTGGATCTCTGCCTAGAGACAAATACCATGCGATCTCACTCATAATGTGAAATCTAAAAAATGTTGATCCACATAAGTAGAGATTAGAATGGTGTTTATCAGGGGCTGGGCTGTTGTGGGAGTTGGGGGGAGTTGGGTGATGTCAGTCAAAGACATAAAATTTCTGTTAGATAGAAAAATATGTGCAAAAGATCATGACTACAATTAACAATATAGGATATTCTTAAAAAATAAAAGAGTGGATGTAAAGTGGTCTCATCATAAATATAACTATAAGGTGATATATATGTTGATTAACTAGATTTAGCCATTGGACTTGTCAAAACTGCCATGTTGTACACAGCAAATACATATAATTTTATTTATCAATTAAATACTTTTTAAAGTTGATTTAAAAAATCAAAACAAAATCCTTTTTTTTTACAGATATGGTTAGAGATGTTCCGCTTCCATGCAGCTAAAGACCATCCAAGTCTGCAATGAAATTTGTCATGTGGCCTAGTGGCCTGCATGTCTGTCAAGAATAAAGTTTCATTTTCCTCTCTGTCCCTAGAATAAGAATTCTGTCTTTTCCAAGGTTGAAGCTAAATTGGGCTGAGAAATCTACATTTCACTCTCTGTTTGGCTTTTGGCAAAGAGTTCCCATCTCCATAGGGTTGGTTATGATATGGGCTCACCAAGCATGATCAACCTGCCTGCGTGCCTGGGACTGTCGTCACACTCTGAGCCCACCACAATCATCAATCTATGATTCGCTAGAGCTCGGGAGCTCTAGACACCAAGAGAGTCACAATACTCAATACATATATCTCATATCCAAGATTAAGATCAAGGCCTAAGTCTTTTTGCTGTACCTTTAACTCTGAGAAAAGTCTATGCCAGTAAGCCAAGCTTACCACAATGCTCCACAATGAACATCTAAATGACAAGTTTTACCGTTAATTAAATGTATTCAATGGCATGTGGTTTACTAGAAAGCCCTTCACAACCTGATTTTGGTCCAAGATTTATTTGCAGAATTGTGGATAACTTTAGGTCTACCTCTCTTTCCCAAAGAGAGAAGGGCTTTGGTTGTGCTCAGTTCTCTCAATAGTCTAAAACTATTAACTGATGACATTGCTCTGTGGGGGTATATTGTCTTTCCAATCATAAAACATTTGCTTTTAGATTAACTAATATACTCTATTGTCTCATATATATGAAAGTTTTTTCCCAGCTAGACATGAAGTTTGTGCAACAGTGCTTGGTTCAGTCTGAGAAGTACAATAGGCAAAAACATTCCCATCAAGAACTTGACTTTTTCGCACGAGTGCACTGACCTTTAAGAGCACTGATGGTGAGTTTTATAGAGCAGTTTTTCAAGCTGTGTTATACAATTTGCTGATGATAAAATACTATGTCAGATGCTGCACAGATAGATAATTTTTAAAATCTTGTAATAGCCCTATGTTTATTTTCAGTTCACACTATAAAACACATAAGCAGAACATAATTCCTATAGTTTTACAGATGATATATTTTAAGACAAGGCTTAAGAAGACTATTGAAAATAAAGATATGTGAGCAAAGATTTTAATTACTATCATATGCAGCACACAGATGTGGCATAAATTGTAAAGATATTAGGGAAATGCCTGGATTTTGTGGGTAAACAATTTTAAGACACACTCAGGGGACATTTATCACCTAAACTTGAGCATTCTGATTTTGAGTGTCATGTTACAAAGCCATTTTTTTGTATGTCCCTTCTTTAACCACTACAAGCACAAACAAACCTCCTCTCCTTGGCCATAACTACAGATATGCACATGCATACACTTCCAATGGCAAACATTCTACCTGGCCAGCGTTTTAACGACTGCAGTGACTTACTTGTGAACCTAATGGAGTAGATAACAAAGTAGCAATAGAGTTCAGATCTCTGAGCTGATCCCCTGACCTCTGGCAAGTACCTAACTCTGTGGTTCATCAAGAGGAGGCTGGAACAAATGGGTATCAGGGAGTTTGCTGTGATTTATGAGCTTACAAACTAGGTCATGAGTAGAAAATAAGTGCCATTTATCAGCTCTCTAAAGTCGATGGCAAAGAGTTGGTGTAGGAGCTTGCCATCAGGCTCAGCAGGGAGATAGCCTCCACCTACGCAGGAGGGCCAAGGAACGCTGATCGCCTGTATCCAGAAGTAGGGACTCTGTTACGTTTCTCACCAAATAATATTTGCCAAGTAGTTTTTCAGTTCCAGTTGACAATCTTTAAAAAAATTCAAAATTGATGTTGAGAATTGATGCTACGAATTAAAAATTCTGCCAAATTAGCACTTCAGATTTAATTTTATATGTAGAACCCTGCCAAGCAACTTGGAACATTTGCGGGTTGTTGGGAAATGGTTACAAATGGCACACAGCTTCCTTCACCACCTTCTCCTTTCCTCACCTCTCCCCCATGGCATCTCCTCTGGGAGAGACACTGACTTGTGTGTGTGTGTGTGTGTGTGTGTGTGTGTGTGTGTGTGTGTGTGTGTGTGAGGTGGGGCTGACAGATGTCAGAGGGACCTAGAGTGATTGCAGAAAAAAATTAGATGGTTTCTAATCAGTATTTATTAAGAAGCATTTTAAGTTCTCAGATTTTGAACAAAACAATTCCTTAAATTCAGACCCCTGTGCTTGCATTAACATTCCTTGGAAAAGATGGAAAAAATCAGCCTGTTTTCATACTCTATTGTCTCCAAGACCCTGTAAGGACACATTGTACAGTGCCTCTCTCACTCGGGTCCCACTTAAGAGGTGTAATTAATTAAATAAAAAGTGCTCACATGACTGTAGATTTTGAAAGACTATGAGAGGTCATCTGTCTCCCTCTCTTTTGCACAAGGGAAACCGAGGTTCACAGAGAGGGTGCTTACCCAAACCAATACAGAGAGTGAGTGACTCATAGGACCTCTGGTCCTTCCTGCTTTCCCTCCAAGGCCCAGACATTTTCTGACATTCCTCTGCCTCACCTAGCAGGTATGGGGTCTGTGTGCAGGTGAAGACTCTCCTTTGTTCTCTCTGGAAGGAAAGTCTTGAACATTTGGTGAGCGCATTTTTGCACACTTGGTCTCAAAGCTGCTCTTGAATTTTTAATGTGCTTTCTTGTCCATCAACCAAATATCCAGACTCCTGTTCTGCTTGTGTGCCCTGGAGTCTAACTGCCTTCAGCATTGCCAGTGTGGGTTTTATCCTTTCTTAATAAGCCACGGTGGAGTGTAAAGCCAAAAGCTAGCTGCCTAACACATGAGGCAGAATATATAAAAGGCAGGAGCTGTCCACAGATGGGGAGACGATGTGAATGTCAGACTCTTGTAGGGGCAAAGGAACAAACAAGTGAAATATCCAGAGGCCACAAATTAGAAAGCCACACCTGAAAAAAATTCTAAAAGAGGAGCTCTCAAAAATATAAAAAAGTTTATGCTAACAACCAAATGAGACACACAGACAAAAATCATCATAAAATTTTCACATAGAGAAAGAGTTTATTAGGGCTTTGGGGATTATGAATTGCCATACTAGTTGACATTTCCTGTTCACTTATTATGTGCCAAGGACTGAACTAAAGGTTTTACATATATTAACTTATGTAAATTCTCACAGTGGGCTAAACCTTGGTATGTTTTTAGTAACTAGCCCAAACTCAAAGCTATGGAATATTGGTGCCAGGAGTCAATTTCAGGGATTTTAATTAAACAGGCAAACTTTCACCAAGGAAACCAGCATGGAAAATATGGAAGTGAACCAAAGATTGTTTACAATTTGAGTAGATGAGGATGCAAGAGAAGAGCAAATCACTGGAGGGGATAAAGAAAAAGGCCAGAGTACTTCATGGTTTAGGAAGCATGTAGTTTATACCCAGTCATATCCATCGAGATCATGTAATTGGCATGTTGTTTGTATGCTGCAATGGGGCCCAACAAGTGGTTGTTTGAAATACTGTAACCTGGAAGCAGAAAAATAAGTTATCTTCCATATTGAGACACATGACTTATGGAGCTACTCTCTATTTGCCCCCTCAACTAAGACAAAAGGAAGGGAAGCCTTTAGAATCATTCTTTCATTTGTCTTTTATTTCATCACTTCTTCTGCCTTAGGGTCTGGGTAACATCACTAATTGGATCATTTCTACCTAAGGGAAACCAACCTGGAGAGAAGAAGAAAGACAAAGAGAAAAAGCTAGACCTTTCCTCAAATAAGGATGTTCTCCATCCAAAAACAAAACAAATCAGCTTTGCTGCTTTTAAAAAGTAATTCTTCTATTTCACGATAGAAGACAGAGATGAGATGAGATGAGATGAGATGAGATGAGTTAGCTGAAACTAGAGAGAATACCATCTTACATTTGAACAGTGCTTTATTATTTTTTTAAAAGGGCTTCTGTATACTTTATTTTTATATTTGATCTGGTAATCGATTCCCCTCTTCACAGAAGGGAAATCTGAGAGAAGAGAGTCAAAGATTTTGCCAAGGCAATGCTGATGTAAGTGACAGATCTAAGCTGACCACAGGTCTTCCAGATTCTGCCTGGTCAAACTGCATGGAAAATACTATTGTTATTTTTTTCCCATTTACATTCTTGGGTATCTCTTATTTAAAGGAAAAATAAATTTTCTTCTAAAGTGCCACTTTGATTCCTTATAATCAAAACATATGTTTGTTTATGTATTTCTGCCCTCTTACATTAGGAGATTCTGGAGTTTGGGAACCAAGTCTTAACCATCTCTGTATTTTTTCCCAGCCTCCAACACACACCAGGGCCCTGTGCGAGGATGTCCTGCTTTAGGTGCTGAAAGAATAACTGAATATACATATGCCACTGAAGCTGAGAGACAACATTTTGGTAGTTAAACATGTTAGGTTAAGAGGTAAACAGACCTGGATCTGTTATTTACCATTTGTGGAATTAGAGGAAAGTTGCTTCACTTTTCTACCTTTTGGATTTATTTTTAATTTGTAAAATGGAAATACTGATGGAACTTACACATAAGAGTTTCTGAAACTTGAACTGGATTGATGTATGTGGAGTGCTTAGCGCCATGTGCGGCATTAGTAAGTTTTTGATTAATTGTTACTGTTATTCTCAAACCCTACTCAGGTTTGGGAATATAAGAATCAAAAGAAAATAAAAGAATCACTTGCATTGCCACAGCGGGTTACTAACAAGTTTGAATATGTGATATTTCCATTAAGTCAACAACCCATTCCTTGGGAAAACAGCCATTTGAACTCAACAAAAGGAGCCAAAGATGAACAGTAAATTACAAAGAAGTGCATTGCGTTCATTGAAAACCCAGCCATGAGTTTTCTGTAGTGTTTGAGACAACTTCATGATTGGATCCCTTGCCGTTAATGCAGGAGAGATGGTTCTTGTACTTTTTGTGCTTTTCACCCTAGTAGCTCAGCTTTGAGGCTACGGTAGCCAGTGATGATGATACTGAAATGATGGCACCAGCCAACTTCTCTTCCAGGGGCTCTGAGTGTCTGTTTTGTGTTCAGATCTGTGGGTAGAAGCTTTCACTGCTCTTCAGAATGACATACACATTGCCAGTAATTACTTTCCTAAAATGGAAAGGGAATTAAAATAAAAGCCCGAATGTAGAAGGGGGTGGCAGGTTTTTGGAAAAGTGTATCGGCAATTTGAAGCATGAATAATTAATTTTGTCTTGAGATTAAGTTCAGCCTGTGTTTATGATCTGTTGAGGGGAAAGAAAAAAACCCTCTAATGGGTTCTAAATAAATTCAGTATCAATTTAAACTATTAGAGGAAGTTAAATCAAAATAATTAGGATATTAAAATACTTTGTGCATTTCCAATCACTGCCTTATTGAGGCTCTGGATCTTTTCCAAGGAACAATAATAGCATGAATATATTACGATGTTTGCTTCCCTTAGAATGTGACTGTTTGCTCTTGTAAAGATGATTGAGAACTTGTGGGAGACAGAAAGCCAGATTGATGTATTCAAGGGAGTGGGTGCTATATAAACGGTGAATTATTTTGTACATATAGATTGAAAACAGCATAGTGACAGTTCACTGTTAAAATAGTTGAACTTGATTATTCCTTATTTGCAGTAATTGCTAATTTCACACAATAGTAAGGAAGACATTATTTTTGTGACATCTTCAATTACTCTAGAATGAGTTGGCAAATGTAAATAAGATTAAGGTGAACCTCAATACAGCTCAAAGTTTGATCATCTGTTTATTTCACTTATGGCTATCAATATTCATTGCAATTTAAATTGAAATCAAGGGATTCTTTCACTATATGTTATTTATTAGGATTCCTCCCTCCACTCCCTGCCCTTTTGTATTTGCTTGGAGCCTAGCAAGTGGGGAAATTTGAACAAACATAAAGGATTTGGAGACATATGTTGCCCCTTTTCTGAGGCAACAGCTCAGTTTCTTACAAGTAATTTTAGTGAACCTATATAGTGACTACCATGGTGGATGCCCATGTACATTTAAGATCTTATTAATTCTCTGGATTTAATTCTGGGGCTAGGAGGATTTGGTCTATAAGAGATTTCTCTGCAATATTTCAAATTTTTAAATTTCTTTTCTTCTAAGCATGATACAGCTTATCCATATTTAATATTGTCTCTTAAAATAATATTAATATAGCCCAAATATAATTTGATTACTAGCTATAAGAATGAACTGACAATTATTATGACAATTTATGACTTGTTTTCCTATTTTTTCCCAGAGAAAGAATGAGAGAAGACAGACTTTCAGGGAATTCAAAGTAATTTATTCTGAAACTGAAGCATTTCATTGAATTCTTTGCTTCCAGAGAATCAGAAAAGATAATCAAGATTTATAAAAATACATCCTCCCTCCTCACAAGACATCATAAAGTATAATTCCTCATAATATTATGAATGATTCAGCAAAATAATAGTGTTGTGAGCTCCAAAGAGCTCAATAAAACTATAAACAAAAATTAACAAGCAACTGCAAAATTATTCTTAGTAGAATTATGGAAATATTTGCTATGTATCCTAATGAGAATAAATAATAGATACTTAATTCACTATTTACACATATATAGTGAGTTTTCCCTTACTTGAAGTACACTTACAATTTTGTAATGGTAATGGAAATGCACTGTTTCTCTGCCTCATTAGAAATAGGTTGTTATGCTTTCAAACAATAAGTTTTTTATATTTTCTAAAATAGAGCTGAGCGTCAGCAATTGGAAAATTATATCTTTAAAGGCTTTTTGCCTTACTTAAGATGATTTAAACAGAACAGGCTCTAGTATAGATGGAGACAGAATTTTTTACCAAGTTATTTTTTCATAATATTTCTAATAGCAAAATGACATCTGCATTTGCCACAAGACTGTGCTTACTTACTTCTGCCAGTTTCTTCCTTTGGAGTCTGCCTATGCTTAATTCCTCATATGTAAAATGAGCTAAAATCATTCTCATTCAGTGACCCTCTGTATGTGGATGCATATTGTGAGAGGAGCCAGAAAGGTTGACGAGAGGAAGGTCAGCCAGTATGAGATGACAAAGCACTGGGTTTAGAGCCAGATAGTACTGGTTTTCTTGCCAACACCAGCGCTGACCTTGGGCAAGTAGCTGTATCTCACTAAGCCTCCATTTCCTCATTTGTAAAATAAGTAAATTGATAACACCTACCTGGCAAGTTTCTCATAAGTAGTGGAAATAATTCAAATAAAGTGTCTACTACAGTGCCTGGTAAATAATGCATACTCAATAAACACTGGTAAGTAGTAGCAGAGGTGGTCAAGATCATAGTCATTGCAACGGTAACGTTAACATACAAGTTAGGTATCATTTGGTAAAGTCAGTCATATACGAATTTTTTTTTTTTTTTTAATTTTAGAGTCTTCTAAATCCAATGCTTAGATGGGCCAACCCGATAGCTTGAATGTGTGTCTTAGATGAGGTATGAGGTCAGGAAAGGCATGTGGCATTTGGGGTCCAGATTAGGAAGTCGGGAAGCAGCTGTGGAGACCAGAACACTGGAGAACACATGTCCTGTTGAAATGGGGCAGGTGCTTCCAGTTGATTTTTTCTTTTTTTCTTTACTTTGGGAAACAAAGGCCTTGGTGTTAACCAAGTCTTTTTTTTTTTTCTTTTTCCTAGGAAAATCTAGAAACATGGATTTATTGCAAAATATCCCTCTTGAAATGTTGACAACACATTCAAAAGTGTTATATACACTAACAAGTGTTAGGCTGAATACAACATAATTGCAGGATAGGTTCATCCTGTGATCTCTCATCTGTCTAACAGAGAGTAGTACAGTTATTACATAGCATACTCCATTTGCTGATGGTAATTTTTAAAGTCTGTTACATTTATTCATATTACACATACATATATTTAAGCCTCCTAATGATCCTAGAATATAGGTAATAAAAATCAGTATTATTATTCTCAAGTCTATTTTACATATGAGGACAAATGAGGAAAAGAAAAGTTAAGTAACTTTCCCACAACATCTCAGTTATTTAGCAGTAGAACTGAGATTTGAACCTAGGTAACCTGACTGCAAAGTGTTTGCATTCGATCCTAGGATTTATAGACTCAAGTAATGAATTCCTCATATTTATAGGAACCATTTTTTGCATGAGATCTTGAAAAAGAAAATTCTTTAGGACTTAAAATTTAATTTCATGTATACATTTATTGAGTATGTTCAAAATGCAGAGTCCTCAACAAGGAGCAGTGATGAAGATAAAGATATATGTGTCATGGGCTTTGTCTCTAAGCTTCTTTCAGGTAGTGAGAGAGGAAATGTATGACTAACATTGTATCACGGTATATGAAGAGTTTCCATGAGATGTTTTAAGGCTTTTTGTATTGGGGAAGGGGGGACTGTCATTAGATTAATAACAGATGACTTCACAACCATGGTGGAATTTTAGCTAAGTCCTAAAAAATAGATTAGGTTTCAATAGACAGAGAGGGAGGCATTAGGGGTTTGGTGTAAGCAAATATTTTGTGACAAGAGAGACAATACTTTAGCAAATGAAAGGAATGGTTTTCTTATTCTGTAATTAGGATGTGTAGAGGCACAGAGAAAAAAGAAGGCAGAAAGATATCTGAGGGCTAAAATGTGTCAGCTAGTATGTTCTCTGTTTCTCCCTGTTGTAATTATGAGTCCATTCCCTGATCATCACATGCACATATGTGTGTGTGCGCGCACACACACACACACACACACACACACACACACACTCTTACCTTCTCATAAAAACAATAACACCATACTAGTATAAAGCTTCCAGAAGGGCAAAAGTCTCTCAAAAAATTCAGCATAGTTTTTGACATGATTTACTATTGGCATCCCTGCAAGAGAATTGTAAATGATCAAAAACAGAGCCATAAAAAACTTTCCTTGTTTTGTTTATGAAATAAAAATTATACGAGATAGAGATATTTCAGAATGAGATCATAGAAAGCAAGATATATTTTAGCAAAAGGGAAAGGGATTATGGATGACTAGGAGTGTGAGCTGAGAATTACTGGACCACTACCGAGACTGAATTATAATTCTTGCTCCATTACAATAGTAACACAAGTTCTCTCTAATCTATTGCAAACACAGCTGGGAAGCCATCTGGCCCAGGGCTTTTTTTGAGGGGGTAGGGTGGGGGAGAGGTTTTTTATTACTGTTTCAATCTCACTATTTATTATTGATCTGTTCAGGAGTCCTATTTCTTCCTGGTTGAGTCTTGGGGTGTTACGTGCGCTTACAGGAATATTTCCATTTCCTCTACATTCTCTAGTTCATGTGTGTAGAGATTTACGTATAGTATTTATGGATGATGTTTTGCTTTTCTGTAGTATCAGTTGTAATGTCTCCTTTTACATTTCCGATTGAGCTTATTTGGGTCTTTTCTCTTCTGTTCTTGGTTAATCTATCAAGAGGTCTGTCAATTTTATTTATTTTCAAAGAACGAACTTTTTTTGGTTTTGTTGATCCTTCATATTATTTTTTTGTTTGTATTTTGATTCATTTAGTTCTTTCTGCTCTGACCTTAGTTATTTCTTTTCTCCTTCTGGTGGCTTTGGGTTTGGTTTGTTCTTCCTTTTCTAGTTCCTTGAGGTTTGACATTAGATTATTCATTTGTGATCTTTCTGTCTTTTTGATATAGCCATTTAAGGTTATGAATCTTCCCCTGAGAAATGCTTTTGCTGTGTCCCATAGATTTTGATAGCTTGTGTCCCCTTCATCATTCAATTCAAAGAATTTCTTTTTATTTCTATCTTAATTTCATTCTTGACCCAATAATTGTTCAGCAGCAGGTTATTTAGTTTCCATGACCTTGTGTAGGTTTGAGTGTTTCTCTTGTGCTTGATTTCTAGTTTTATTCCACTGTGATCTGAGAAGATACATGGTATGATTTTGAATTTTTTGAATTTGTTGAGACCTGTATTATGGCCTAAGACATGATCGGTCTTGGAGAATGTCCCATGTGCTTCTGAGAAGAATGTGGATTCTGTAGTTTTGGGTAGAATGTTGTATAAATGTCTGTTAGGTCCATTTGATTTATAGTTTGGTTTAAGTCCAGTTTTTTTTAAAATTTATTTTCTGCTTTGATGATTTGTCAAGCTCTCAAAGTGGGGTGTTGAAGCCCCCAGCAATTACAATAGTGCTATTTATTTCTTTGCTTTGCTCTAGTAAAATTTGCTTTATGTATCTGAAAGCTCCTGTGTTGGGTTTACATATATTTAGGATTATTATGTCCTCTTGTCGAATTGCCCCCTTTACCATTATATAATGACCCTCTTTGTCTTTCTTTACTTTTGTTGACTTAAAGTCAATTTTATCTGATATGAGAATGGCTACACTTGTTCTCTTTTGATTTCCATTTGCATGGAACATTTTTTTCCCCATGCTATCACATTGAGTATTTGTGCATCCTTGTGGTTTAGATGCATTTCTTGAAGACAACAGATACTTGGGTTGTGCTTTTTCACCCATTTGGGCAGCCTATGTCTTTTAACAGGAGCATTCAGTTCATTAACATTTATTGACAGCATTGATATGTGGGATGATCTGTTCACCCAGTTGGGTAGTCAATTATTGCTTTGTTTTATCTCTTGCTCAATTGTGTTACAAGAGTTGTGAGTTTTGTTTTGTTTTTGTTGTTGTTGTTGTTGCTGTTTTTAGGTGATTTTACACTGGTGGATATCTGTTGTGCTGATTTGTGTATAATGCTGTTCTGAATATTTTACACAGGGCAGGTCTGGTCATGGCAAATTCCCCAACTGTTTGCATGTCTTGAATTGACTTAATGTCTCCATCGATTGTTAAACTTAGTTTTGCAGGATATAAAATTGTAGCCTAGCAGTTGTTCTGGTTAAGTCTATCAAAGATGGGGCCCCAATTCCTTCTGGTTTGTAAGGTTTCCACTGAGAAATCTGCCATTAGCCTGATGAGTTTTCCTTGGTAGATTATTTGATGATTTTTTTTCTTACTGCTTGCAGAATTTTCTCCTTCATTTTGACTTTGGCAAGGTTGATTATTATGTGTCTTGGAGATGACCCATTTGCTATGAATCTTCCTGACATTTGATGTCCATCTTGTATCTGTATGTTTGAATTTCTGGTGATACCAGGGAAGTTTTCCTAAATAATTCCCTAAAATAAGTTATCCATGCTGTTAGCTCTTTCTTTTTCTCCCTCAGGGATACCTATAATCCAAATAGTAGTTGAAATAGTCCCATATTTCTCTCAGTGATTTCTTGGACTTTTTAATAATCTTCTCTGCCTCTGTGAATGACTGGGTTATCTTGAGAGCCTTGTCTTCAAGCTGTAAGATTCTTTCTTCTCCTTGGTTTGGACTATTGTTGAAGCTTTCTGTTGTGTTTTGAAATTCCCTAAATGACTGTTTCATTTAAGTTCTGTTACATCCTTTCCTATGGGGTCTAGCTCTCTAGTGACTTTTCCATTTTTTTAGTGATTTACTGAATTTTTTAAAATTTATTTTTGTTTGTTTCCAACTTTCTATTCAATTCCATTCAGCTCATTTGCCATTCATATTCTGAATTCCATTTCTGTCATTTTGGCAATTGCCTTGTGGGTGGAGAACACTACTATAGCTCCATTGCATTTCTTTGGGGGTGTCAAACTATCTTGTTTTTTCATGTTGCCAGGGTTCTTTTGCTGATTTCTTCCCATCTGCCTCCTCTTCTCTTGGCTCTGGGTTAATAGGATTGCAGGGCATCTGTTTTCCTTTGCTGGGGACTCTCTTGTATTGTTAGGGGAATGTGAGGATGCTAGATGAAGCTTTTGTGTCCTGCCCTGTAGTGCTGGCCCATTAGTGGAGAGTCAGGGGCACTGAGAGTCTATACCACAGCTATTTAGTTTTAATCTGCTCTTCTGTGTTTACCACAGTTTGAGCCAGTGCTGGATGATTTTCATATGGGGTGGAGGGATGTTCCCCAGTACATTGTTTGGAGTTGGAATTAGGGGCTGGTTGTAACCCTCTACATGGTGGCTGTCGCTGTGGGAGATTGCTCTGGCTGGGGTCACACAGTGGACATGACAGTGGGAGCTGGGTGAGTCTATTTAGGCAGTTGTCATGAGTGACTGGGCTGTGGGCATTTACTTGAACCAAGTCCAGGAGTATCAGCTGTTCAGGGCTGGGGATGTGGGGTTAAGTGAAATGTTGGATCTCAGGGAGGTTCTTCCATCCCAGAGGTAGTGATGGGGACTCAGCTGTGGAATCTTGGGGTTCAGACACAACTCTGGAGTCTCAGGGGTGGAGTTTCAGGATGACATCAGCTGCAGAAACTTGAGATTGGCAGCCTTGAGATCTCTGCTGTACCTGCTCTATGGTGCAGTGTGTCTGTACAGACCCTGAGCAGCTCCCCAATCAGCCCAGAGGTCTTCAGTGAAAGAGGGGGACCCCTCACAGATTGAGCTGCCTGAAACTTCTATTTATTTCCTACAAAGTGACAGCCCCTCAGGTTGCTTCTATCCTGCTGTCTTCACCTCTTTTCAGCATTGTTAATATTACTGGGACCCTCAGCTTAATCCCTGGGATGGTGGATGACACTTTTGAGTAAGAATCAGCCACTCCTTGTTTGATTAAGTTGGTAGATGCTGTAATGGGCTATATACAGGGTTGTTTTTCCTGTAGTGATTGATGCTTGCAAGAAAGATCAAATTGCAGAGATGTCCTGTTGTGCCTATAATAAATTCTCATCCCTCAGGAGGAGCACTTGAATGCCCCAGACTTTGGGAGGGGCCCTGTAGCTCCCAGGGGTTGCTTGTTCTCCACTACAGCAGAAGTGCACAGAGGAGCAAGGCTGGGCCTGGTTAGGTTGGGCAAGCCTGGAAAGCTTTGCAAAGCCTAGAGGGGGTTCTAAGGTCATTTTCCCAGTAACTAGGAAGAGTCCCTGGGGGGAGGATTGAGGCAGGTTCTCCAAACTGGGGTGACTACTTGTAAGGAAGGGGGTCATAATTCACTGACTGGGTATCAGGAGTGAGCTCCACCATTCTTGTGTTACCCCTGCCCTCCAGTGCCATACTCAGTTGCTATGGTGTTACAGGCTGGGATCTTCCCTACCCAGGGAATCGCCCTAGTCCAACAGCTTGGCTTCACTGTGGCAGAATGGGCACTCCCAGAACTCCGTGTTTCAAATCATCACTGCATTCTCCTGTCAGCTCTACCCATGTGGAATACCTTGTCTTTTCAGCAGTGTGAACCTGAGTTCTGCTCTCTAGTTTCCCCTACTCACGCCCCCATGTACCCTAGCAATCTGGGGAGTCCTGGGGGCAGGGGTTTGGCCTGCATGTCTGACCACTGTCATGCACCTCTAGGAAGGGCTGGTGAGCAGGG
The DNA here is from genome assembly GCA_008750895.1 of Mirza zaza. Classification (NCBI taxonomy): domain Eukaryota; kingdom Metazoa; phylum Chordata; class Mammalia; order Primates; family Cheirogaleidae; genus Mirza; species Mirza zaza. Next base: position 94,348 of record VSMD01002545.1, on the reverse strand, counting down.
AGCTCCCAGACCAGGCACACGAGTCCACTGCAGGTTCTCAAGTGGAAAGGCCTGGCCCCCATTTTTGTGGAAACCTCAGACTGGAGGACACACCAGCTGGGAAGAGGTGGCTGTTCGCTAAATTCTCAGCTCCAACTGCTTTCCTGGCTGCAGAGGGTGGGGGAGGGATGGGTGAGGATAAGAGTCTGAATGGAAGAAAGCCTACTTTCTGGCTTCTTGGGTCACTCTCTTTGGAGGGGAACCCTGCACAGAATGTCCAAACTCTGAGATCACACAAGTTCTCCCCACAGTTCTATGGTTGCAGCAGTGCTTGGGTTCATGGGGGCAGAAAAGGTTCCAAGTAACTTAGTAGCCCACTGACCACTGAAGGTGTGTAGAAAGGAGAAAGAGATCCCCTAATCCCTTCACTGGGCTCCAAGCCTCTCTTGGTTTGATCCTTGCCAATGTCTTTTTTCCCTTTTTCCTCTTCCTTTTCTGCTTTGCAATTTTCCTCTGTGAAGTCCTTGGCAGTCTCTGGTGCTTCTTTCTCTGAACTATACCTGAGCTGTGTGTCCTTTCTCCTCTCTTCTTTATCTGAAACCCTTTCTTCCCTCCACGATGGCCTGTAAAGTAATGTCTGTAGTCAGCCATCTTGCCTGCTTCCCTCTCAAAAATTCTTATGTTAGCTCCTAACATCAAATGTTCATCCTTAATAATTACTACTAAGTAGATAGAAGTCATTCCTTTCCTCTTTCTTATTTTTTTAAAAAATTATTTAAAAAATACAAATGTAAATATAAGTTGAACTGATATAGAGCTATTATGACATGATGCACAATACTTTGCAAAAATAAACAAAGACTGTGAGATAAGATTCTCCTTATGTTTGGCTCTTGTTAAACCATTTCTTCTAGTAAACATGTTTTATGTATATAGCATGTTCAGCACAGTGCATAACATGGAAAACTACTCTATGTATTTGGCTATGAAAGTGATATTACTTATATTCTTATTATTTCTATCATCATAAGCAGCAGATCTCCTCCCAGGCTGCACTGGAAAATGCATACCCTCAATTTATCTTGGTCATTACCCTCTTCTGAGCTGTTGCTGGATTCATAAAGTCTGACAAGGGAGAATTTGGACAATAATCTGTGGAAGGCCATTGAATTTCAGCACCAATCACTGTGAATCTATTTACTTGCTGCCAAAGCCTTTAATTTACTGTGTTAAATCACAACTGTAAAAATTGTCAACCCAAATTTTCCCCATCAACTATAAAGCATTAAAATACAAATTACACTTTTAAAACACACATTTATTATTCTTTCTTATTTCTTTTCTTTCTACTTTATTTTTCCCCAGGGGGTTGGAAAAGTAGTTGAAGAGGGGCCTGTCTTTGAAGTTATTTTAATCTTTATTCTATCTAGTTCTTTCCTGGACTCATTTAATCTACTTGATTTTTAAGTCATGATTATATTCTCCAGATACCAATTCATGACATCCTTCCAAAGAATTGTTCATTAAAATCTAATTTTTACCTTCTAATGCTGGCTTTTTAGCTAATGAAATCTGCAGTAATTATAAATATCCATCTTGCAAAACCTCAGAATTATCGGCATTTATATAAAGTCAGGCAGTGCAAGAATGACATTAACATTGAAGTTAGCGCTCTCCTTTTCATATCAATGAAGTGAAGATAGTGCATATACAGTTATGTATATTTAAATAAAAGAATCTCGTTTAGCTTCTTTCAATATTTTTACACTGTCATTAGGACTCTTTTGAATGGTACCCAAGGGATATCACGTCTAATTTAAACTTCATGGCAAAAATGACATCAGGAAACTTCAGATTCATTATTTAGCTTGATCATCTTAAAAGACTGTAGGAAAGTTTCTCTGATATTGGGCTCTGATCTACCCAAGGTGCCCTGTAGTTTTCTGAGTTATTAGGTGAAGTTTTATCAAAAAGACAAATCATTTATGAAAAGTTAGAATACTTCTCTGGCTCAGGAGTTCAAGGTTTGCATAAGCAAACAGCTCTAATTTCCCGTCACTAAGGCTGTGCCTCCTCCTATGACAGAGCAGACCTGCAGAGAGTTCAATGCTGGTCAGTGTCCACCCTGTGAGGCCCAAGGGTAAAGATAAGATCAAGAATGAGGAAGTTTCACAAAATATGAGTTCCATCGTCAGCCGTTGGAGGGGAGAAGGGACACATGGTGCAGTGAAAAGTGGACAAACTTTACTCAAGGATACAGAGTTAAATGTTTGCAAAGTCATGATTCAAATCCAGGTTGTTTGATGCCAAATTTATAAAATGTATGTGAGTCTCCATTTCATTATCTGCAAAATGAGAATAATAACACCCACATCAATAGGACTGATCCAAAGATTAGATAGGATGTTACCCATGATTTATTAAATACTTTTAATATGTCAGTTTACTGTTTTCATTTAATACCAAGTGTTCCCTGGGGACTAGAATGGGAAATTAGCTACTGTTCTTCAGTGATTGAATAAAGCCTGTTGCCCACTAGAACAAAGCATGAAATGAAGCCCATTGTTCATAAGCAGGTAGCTCTCAGTTCCTTTCCCTTATTCTCTTGCTTTCTTTCCCTTAGTCTGGTGTCTTAGACTCATGAAAATATATACTTTATATATCTTCCTTAAAGATAACTGAATGGGAAATACAAACCTCTGGGCCCCTGCTTTGAGAGAGCAATTGAGCTGACATTAACAACCAAGAACCAGTACTACAAGCATTAATTTTGCTAAAAATAATTTTTATTCTTCTAGCATAAAATGGGAAAAGACTTAACCAGGATAATGTACTTCCTCTTATTTCCATATCAAACCAAATTTCATACACCTTGGCTAAATCTTATAGTTTTCTATCCAATATTTAATAAAGGGTTATATCCACTAAACTCTTTGAATCTCACATCAAGAAGCACTCAGTCTTTAAGAATAAGTAAACCTATCATATTGTTTGGCTTATTTCTTTCTGTTTTAGCTTTAGTATAAAAAATGAGTTATTTTCTTAGGGATTTCTATACAATTAATTATATTCATAGCAAGTCAGAATCCCTGGTTTTAGGACTACAAACCCATAAGATTTTTGAGGTTTGGTGTTATATTCATCATTTCCTAAAGTGAGGTCTACAGCAAGCACCCTAATTATTCATATATTTATTCACGAACTTAGCATATGTATAGCATTAATCAATGTGCACACAGAAATTTGCAGGGCAAAAAGGACTAAAAATGTTTTTCTTTTTCTTACTCTCTAAGCTCTTAAGAATTGATTCAGAAAGACATGGTTAGTAAGTAAAACTAAGTTACTAGAGAATAAAAAAACATACATACATGTAAAGAGTACAATGTATTGTTAAAATGATTTTAATCACTTAATAAATTATAGCTACATGCCAGGCACCGTGCATGCATAACATATAAAACCCATATATGATCATCACCAAAATTCAACCAGGTACAAATAATATCACTCTAAAGGGAAGATCCATAAATTGTGATGATTATATGCCTTTTCAAGGTCACTGGCCAAGTTAGCTTTATGGGTAATATGGGGACTAATCAAAGCCTAAGGTTCTATCCACTCTTCTGGACAGTCATTGTCACATAATCAAAGTCAAAGCCAAACTCAGGAGGTACTACAGGAAGTGAGATTAGCCAAGGAAAGTTCATGGAGGAGTATGTATTCTTTCTTTATATCAATATATGTCTGTTTAGATTGCAAGCTATCATAATGCTATAATCCTTTGAAAGACAAGTAATTAATATTTGTTTATACTGACACTGAAATGATGCATTTTTCTTTGAAGGTCCATGGATTAGAAATATGAATTCATTTTCTGGGTAAATAAGAATACATCTGTGGGTAAAGTAAGACTACATCTGCAGTTGGGAGACACACAAGGGTGAGAGGCTATTGAAATCATAAAGTTTAACCTCTCATTTTATAATCAAAGAACTGAAATGCAGCAGTACGTCCAGTTCTGGGTACATATTTCAGAGGGAAATTAAAAAATTGAAATGTGTTGAATACACATACAGCATCAGAAAACAACAAGCACAATAAATATGCAATACATTCTCAAATATGTGATACAGACTATCAAATTATAAATGTACACCTTTAGTGGTCTATGCACACTCAGGTTTGTACTTATCTCTTTATCTTGCAATTACTTATTTCCATGTTGAACTTTACTTCTGAAATATAAGAATTTTAAAGCCTAGACATGTGTCATACTAATATTTTCATATTTCTAAAAACAGTTAACTTTATATTTCAGCAGATTAAGAGATCAATGAAAGAACACTAGTTTGAAAATGCTTCACGGAGTGCCTAGTTTAGTCCATTTTGTTTTGTTATGACCAAATGCCACAGACTGGGTAATTTGTAAAGAAAAGAAATTTATTTCTCACAGTTTTGGGGCTGGGAAGTCCAATATCAAGGCATCAGAGTCTAGCAAAGGCCTTCTTGCTGTATCATCTCATGGTGGAAGGAAGAAGGGTAAGAGAACATGACAGAGCAAGAAATTAAACTCATACCCTCAAGCCTTTTATAATTGGCATTACTTCTTTTATGATAGTGGAGCCCTCATGTTCTAAACATCTGTCGTTAGTCCCCACCTTCCAACACTGTTGTATTGGGGATGTAGTTTCTAACACATGCTCTTTCGGGGACATATTCAAACCATAGCAGGACCTGAGTCTAGGTATTGAAGACTGAGTGGGATTAGAAAGGACAGAAGGGATCAAAGAGTATTTGCAGCAAGGAGTACTTCATGACATAAATTATAGACACGGGAATGATCTCTGAATGTCTGTACATCAGGGTGAAAAATCAAGCAAGGAAAGGATAAAGGCATGGGAAAGAGAATGATAGAAAATGAGGTTCAGTAGGGCCACAGATCATCAAAGTCCTGGCAAGTCAGAATAAGAAACTGAAATTCACAGGTCTTGTAATAGGGATGAGAAGGGTTGGGAAAGGAGACAATTGAGTTGGTGGAGATGATGACTAAACATGTGGGTTGGACAGAGAGTGCAGAATGAACAGAAAGACCATCTGGGGAGATCCCATGTGACTGGTGTCAGCAGTAGAGCAATGACATAATAACTTCCATTAATCTGAGTCTATCATGCATGGCCCATCCTACAAAGGCTGATGAATACAGATATTTGCAACTCTACTGCACTCTCTCTCAAAACTGAAGAATTATTTCATTTATTTACTCAATATGTATTTCTATCATGTGTTAGGGAATACACAATTTGTTGGGATTCCAATGTTCAAAAACTGATGAGGGATCTGGAGCTAAAACACTCTGCCTCCAAATGTTTGGCTCAAATCTCTAATTTTATCTCTAAACTTTTTGAATAAAGGACACCTTCTTTTGTAATGGCTTGGAATTGGTGCCTTTAATACCATAGCACCAGCATTTTCTCAGTTGTATTATACTATCATGGTACATATTTTTGGTGTCCTGTCTGATGTCATTAAGGGAATGAATATTAGGTAAAGCAGCAATAAATGAAACCATTATTATTTTAGAACATTCAATTTTCTGAGAAAATGACAAAACTTAAGTTGTAATAGTAAATTAAATGCCATGAATATGGGGCTGACCTGAGCTCAAAATATGCTTCATTTTGCTGCTGCTGTTGATTTCACACTGTTAATGGCATGAAATTGTATCCTATAGGTTAGTATTAATCACTGTGTTGATTTCTTCTGGAGGAAGGAGACTGCTATAGTGTTTATTAAAGGAATTCAAGGAAAGGGAAAGTAAGCCAAGAGCCATCAACATTCAACTAAGATAAGAACAAACACATCCGAGGCTGTCTAGATATTTTGCTCATCTGATGACTCTGTGTTTCTAGGGATGTCATTGCCTGGATTTGAAAATATAGAAATGACAGGAAAAACCTGACTTATAGTAAAGTAGGGGGAAATGTCTTATTTAAGAAAGGAGTCATAAGAAATAGGGTATCTATAGTGTATACTAATGTGATCATATATAATTAACAAGAGTGTCCTACTCAGGGGTAACATAAGATCACAATAACAGTTAATAATAGAATTGTGTTGTGGTTAGAGTTGTTTTTTGTGTTCACCACTTTCCTCTAATTCTTCATGATTTTGATGATATCACAAGTGAATTATATTTACTTTAATGTGTGCTTTTTCTATTTTTCTATACTGTTTAAAAGCAGGGGAAAGAGTTACAAACATATAGCTCAATCCAAATAGCTATTAAAACCTCCAGGAAGCATCTTATTTGCTCATGAACTCATGTTTATTTTTATTTGTTTCATTTCTCCTCTGTTTTATGGGCTTCTGTTGAAGCCATCAAAAACTTCTTGATATAGTATGCTGTCTTCTCCTTCTTCTCTGGTCCATATCTTTCCTCACACTAACTTCCAGCTCATATTTCCCAGTACGTGATGCCAAGAAAGATTGCATTTCACTCACCTATTTTTTATTTATTCTGTTACCCAGGTTACATAGTAGGACTACCTCATTTCCTCAATGCTTTCAAAAAGTTTAGGAAAGGCAGCTCTTTTATTTTTACTGATTTTTTAAAAATTCTAAGAAATCTACTTACCTGTCATACCTAAACTCACAGAGATTGGATGATAAAGCTGCAAGTGATCAATAATCTTTTCTGTCTCAAGATTACCCTTTCTCTTCAGCGCTGTTCTATTGTTCTTATATCAATGTAATGTTCCTCAACTTCTTTTTTTCTTGAGATGAGTTATTTCACAGAAGGCTACTAGGTCCATTATATAAATAGATTCCTGGAGGACCTGACTCATCCATCTTCAAGTACAGATGGACAAATCTGAAACCTTGGAAGAATGTACATAGTTTAGCTTTCCAACTTAGGAGCACCCATTTTAATATATAGATGCACTGTAATTAGTGCATGTATTTTAAATTTAATATATTTTTTCATTGTGTATACATATCTACATGTAGAGTAAATTTTGATTGTAATATTGTTACAGAGGGCCTAAATAGTAGTCTTTTCATATATTAGGTATTTAACATAACATATGGTTAATTATGAACAAAATGGGAATCAAATTTGGATTATTGTTACTTTCAATTTTAGTACTTTAATACATTAAACATTTACTGGTGAGTGTTTTTATGACTTGAGTATGGTTATCTTGGTCTATACCTCCATTGAGGATAGTGAAGTTGATATCTTCTTATCAAAACAGGAAATAAGGAGAACACAGAAAGGTACAAGCAGAGACATACCATTGCCGTTACTTGAATTTAGGCTGTTAGAAAAGTATCTATAATACCCTAACACAATATTCAATCTAAAAAGTAGATATATTAGCCATTTTGCCATGGGCCAAGCTCCAAACTGTACAATTAATAGAATTATTTGCTTTGGCATCACATAGCTTCAATGTTCATATTAAAAGAAGCCACATAGTCTTGGAATCCATCGGAAATTTCATAAAATAGAGACTTTGTATCTCCACAAAATTATTTCAATTTGAAAATCAAGAGTGAGGGTTGAAGGCATTACTTGGTAGATGCTGTAACTAGCACTCAGTGACCCACAGTATAGGTCTGATTTATTATGCAAGTAAGGAGGAAGAATAATATATTCTGGTTAATCATGCAGAACTTTTTTTGTTTGATGGAGTGTCTAGGCACGCAAATGAATATTCCACGAACCCAAATATACTTCAGTAAGGCAGATATTTATATAGTGTTGTAATAGCAAGGTGCCAGAACCATGATTTACAGAATTTGCTTGGTAGATTTTACAAAACAGTTTGTCTTTAAACAACTGAATTTTATAATGAGAAAATTATCAAAAGCTTTTAGCTACTAAGATTATTTAAGTGAATGATGAATTCATCCATTATGAGCCATAAAACCCTTTGATTACTTGACTTAATTACTTAAACCTTACGGCCTCAGAATCTTGTCTGACTGAAATATCTCCCCTTCACCTAGAATGTATTATTGAAGAATGATTTTATGATACTGCAGCATTTCAGGTAAGTACTGTTCATTCAACAAACAGGAGGAGATAATTCATATAGGAAAATGGTAATATATTTAGAGTGCAGCAGCATCTTGGCAGCTATTAACCATTCTCACACCAGTGCCAAAACCCACATCTCACGTCTAAAACCTGAACTCAGTGGGATAACAATGGATACATTTTTTTCTAGTATTTTTTTCAGGGTCCAAATACCTTTTAGCAAAATTATCATTCTTTATATAAAGATTAATCTACATGTCAGGAAAAAGTAATTGGGAAAATGGCAAATATGAGAATTATTGGTAGGACTGGGTTGCTGTGGGTTATTTTGAGAGTTGAAAATAAATATTTTAAAACTCCTTCATTTCATTATGTTAAAGTTTTAGGTAGGTATTTTTATGTTATAGATGGGAAATCTTCAGAAAAGTTAAGTAACTTTTTCAAGGACATTCAACTGAGAAAAGCAGGGTTATGATTTCAAAACTGATTTTCTTTCTATTTTGTGTGCTCTTTGAGATACAGCATTAGTGATCTCAGACCTTAATTTTTAAAAACTGTTAGAAGAGGGCCACAGTAAAAGTTAGATACAGGAAATTACCACCAAACATATGGAAACAGCATTTATACATTGTTAACATGCCATTATAGTTTGAACCTTTATAACTTGACAGCTGCATTTTAGTTCATTTCAAATATCAGATCAATTCATGATGACTAAGTTAGAAAAACCTGCAATATTCATGGCAATCAGCTAATACCTAAACTGAGCAGACTTCTTCTAGATTTCCTTCCATCTCTCTGAACCATGAGAGATTGAGTTCTTTCAAGAAGGACATTTCAGAGCTTATTTTTTAAAAATAAAGATAACATAAAAAGATACAATTTGCACTCAAATTGGCAGATTCTAAGGATGTATTATTTGTGATGTCTTAAACAAGTGAAGGTCAAGATTAACTCATGATGTTCTTAAAATGATTATGACCGTCTGCCTTTTAGTATGTTAATGCAGAACCAATTTCTGAAAAATGCTTCTCATTATTGAAATAATAATAATGCAGAGTGTTGTGCAAATTGTGTTTATTTGATTGCTGAATCTTAAACAGACTTTGATGTTTTAGTGCCATCTCTAAAATAATATGTTCCATAATACTTTGAAATTATCTTCTCCATCCAGTCTGGCATCCAGTCTTATAAATAGTCCTCATATATATATGGTAATTCTCTTATAAGACAGTGGAATGGAAACAAGTTTTGCTTTTAAAAATAGCTCTATTCTTACTACTATATTCCACCTGAAGGTATAAATTCTATTTGTATCATTAGTTGTCATGGGGATAAATGATCTGCTTTGTCATACATGATACACAGTTTTCCTATTTGGGAGATAAGGGGATCAGATTTCACAAAATCCTCCTCATGTTCTTGTTTAAAATAAGACCAAGAAGAACAGGAATGAGAAATAGACTTTGGTTGTCCAAATGGCTTTTCATAGCTTACACTAGTGCCAAAAATCACATCTCATGTGTAAAACCTGAACTAAGTGGGAGAACTATAGATAATTTTGTTTCTAGAATTTTTTTTCAGTGTCCAAATACCTCTTAGCAAAATTATCTTTCTTCTTTCCATGGTATCCCATGTGCAAGCTTGGGACAGCACCAGATACTGGGAAACAAAAGCCAAAAATTGGGGCATGTGTAGTATCTGATGGTTAATCAAGGTAATATACCACTACACTGTAGCCACTGGCCTGTAAACTCATGGTACAACATCAACAATTTTCATTTAGAGAATGAGATTGGCAGTCCTACACTTTTCCACTCTCTATAGCTGCATATGCTCATACCAATGGGTTTGTGATGCTTATGCTTAGTTAAAGGATTAAAAACTTCTCAGGAGTGATAATTAGACTGGTTGGTGGAGCTCTTTGGGAAAGGAACAACAGAGTTTTGGATAATCCAATGTACTGCCAAAAGGGTCAAATCTGGTGGAAGTGTAGTAGAAGAATGGACATAGGGATAAATAAATTGCAGTGACTTCTTTTATAGCCCTATAAGTGCAATAGGAAGGGAAAGGCAGAGCCTTTAGAGAGAGATTTGAAAAAAGTGCCTATTTCAGTGACCTCACAGGGTTATTATGAATGATTTATGTTTTGAATCATGCAAAGAATGGTAAATATTTCAGAAACTAATACTTAGGGCTTAAAACTGCTAGCTAATCTCTTGCATTTTCCCTGCAAATTCAGAATCAATGGAGAAAGCTTCATTTCTGCTATGTTTTTATTAAAAAACATAGCAGAAATGAGAACTTATAATAGGTTCCTAGCACATTTTATTTTCTTTTGGAGTCGAAAATTCAAGTAGAAAGACTAGATCTGCAGAGCACACACTTACCCAGCTGACTGCATAAAAGGTAGTGGTTGACCTCATTCCTTATCAAGCATGGAGAGGCCAAGATTACAAAATTCAAGCAGTACATTGAGCCTTTAACATATTAGATCTGCCCAAGAGGGAAATAAAGACCAATGGCAACTGTACTTTGGCAGTCTCGCCAATCAGATAAAGAATTCCTCCTTCAATGAAGAGAATCTACCAAGAGAGGCAAGAAGTGGTAGATTCTTTCTCCTCATTGCCTCTGAGAGACAGAAGTTCCTCCTCTACAGGTTGTCAGAAATTGTGTAAAATTTAATTATTTCTATTAACATTATTTTCCACATTATTATTGTGGCCTCCCCTCTCTTTTTGGTGACACAGGATTCAACTCTCTGTGAGGATCTTATGGGCACAGGCTTAGTGAACTGGAGGATTGTAGATACGTTCACAGAGCGAGTCAAAGGAGCAGTAGGGATAGCTTTAGTGTGATTCCTCTCTGGCTACCCATAACCATTCTAATGAAACCATATAGTAAACTAAAAGCCCTTGTTAGATAGTTTTCCTAGTATTCCACCTCTCTAGGAATTCCCCAAGCCCTGAGGAAAGATTAGGTGAAGTATCTCTCATGAGTTGGGTGAGTATGAAAACTCTAGAGACATTCTTTTCACAGGTTGATCCCTCTTTTGATCCCTTTTCATAATTCATAGAGACCACCACATTGCTTTAAAATTAACAGGACATGCCACGGAATTTAATCTCAGTAGTGTTTAGGTAGTTCTCCCATGTGTGTGTGTCTCTCTCCTCTTTCTTTTACATGCACACACACACACTCAGAGCCAAAAAATTGTAATTGCATCATTTATAAATCCTACATAAATGTAGGATAGAGATTGTGTGTGTATGTATACTTATTCAAGAATCATTATTATGAGATGTACATGACAACTGTGGTTTCAATTATAGCCAATTAAGTAGATAATGGACAACACAAGTACACTAAAGTTGTGTTCCATTTGTTTCAATTGTGTTTAATATAAGTAGCATTCTGTATTTTTCAGCAAGTGAGGCTTCTAATCAAGGTAAAAATAATTTTCTAATTAAATGCTTTTGTCTGATTCTTTGGAATAGAATGTAGTTTTGTTTAGGGAAATGAAGTAGGTGTTAAAATGACCCCAGCCTTTATCAGGAGGCCTATCTCTCCTCTTTCCAATGGCTTTGTTTTCAGAGCCTTATACATTGTGAGCCTCATGAAATCATGAGTAAATCATGCCAGTATCTTTACCAACCAAGCATATTACAAATTTCTGAATGTGAGTTAGCTATGTTTTCTAATTTTGTATGTTGTGGCTTCAATTGTTATCACAATTAGTTTGTAAAGGCATTTCCTAGCCAATGATTTTTAAGCCCGACTACGCATTAAAATCATGAGTAGTTTTAAAAACCACATCAGCCCAAGTTCCCATTCTAGATCAATTCATTAAGAATCTCAAAAGGTAGGACTTTATGGTATGTAATTCTAATGTCTGCCACAATTGAAAATCGCTAACACAGACCAAAGATATGAATATTTTTTCTATAAATAGCCAGATAAGAAATACTTTAGGCTGTGTGAGTCTCTGTCATAACTGCCAAAATGAGGTACTTTTCTATCCATTTTATTAACTCTAAAGACAACCATAGACAATATGTAAACAAATGGATATGGCTGTGTCCTAATAAAACTTTATTTATAACCACAGACGCTAAGCCAGAATTGGCCTGATATTAAGGTCTTGAATTAACAATCCATTAATCCTGATTTTGGCCTGAAATCCAGTAATTAATTGAATAAATGAGCACCACTCTGTTGACAAATGGCAAAATATAAAGAGAACATTAGTCTGTGTGGAGGCTAAAGCAGCTCCATGTTGGATGCTAATCTGCCATGTTGACTTATTCATTTCTGTTCTGGAAATGTCTATTAGGTTTCTATTTTATCTACAGTTAAGTCTTCCCCTTATATCAAAACAAACTTGACCACACATCCTGCCCTTAGGAAGACTGAGGTAGCATTCTTGGTTTTTCCTGAGTGGTCAACTTTAATTCTCCTGCACATTCCTTCCCTATCCTATAGAAGCCCTAGGTCTGGGGGTAATGGTGGAGAGGTCCACTGTCTAGCAGCCACCTGAAGCATGGCGTCTGTTCATAAATCTCTATGAAATGTTTGTTTCTGAGAAACTGGATATGTCAGCCTCTTTCTTTAATCTCTAAGCTTCCTTTGACTTTGGGGGTAGGTTTGCATAGACCTGCCCACCATGGAACAGTCTTACAAACAAAAAGATCTGGGTTCAAAACCTTGCTTGCACTGATACTGCTTGCTATATAAAAATATGGAAATGTCATTTGGCCTATCTGAGATGCAGTTTCTTCACTTCTCAAATGGGAGTAATGATGGTTAAGTCAAAGGACTGTAGTGCCATTGGATTTCTCATGAGCATTCAGTAGTTTCTCTAGTGAATAATACCTCACATTCACTGAGCATTTACCATGTGTGAGGAACTGTTCTAATCATTTTATATTCATCAATTTATTTCATTCTGCTCTGCAAAAGAAAGAGGAAAATGACACATATTTGCCTTCAATGCATTTTTACCACAATGGAGAAAAATATATTCACAAATTGCAACATTTCTAGAGGGAATATGGTAAAAGCTAAGAGATTTACAATAATATATCAGGTATTAAAGATGGAGAGATTATATGAGTGGGTTAATTAAAATATTTATGAAAAAAACGTGTAAATGGGCACACTTATAACTCTGATTCAAGCATAACAAAATCGATATGTGTAACCCAAAACATTTGCCCCCCCCATGATTTTTTGAAATAAAAAATTATGTAGCAAAAACTTGTAGTACCTAAAGGCTGTATATAGTTTCATTTTCAGATCTAGGAGAAATGGAAGCAAAAGTGTGGAAAAAGGTATGGAAGTGGGAAAGCATGGGATGTGTTTAGGGAGGGAAGCATGAAGTATGGAGTTATAGTGAAGTAGAAATCAGGAAAGTTAGAGCCAGAATACGCAAGCCTATGCATTTCAGGCAAGGCTGTTGAACTTACTCATAAATCAATAGAAAAATATTTAAGGTTATTAGAGATGAGTGCTCTACTCTGAGCTATGATTTGGAAAGATTAATCTGACAGTGGTGGATGTATTAGACAGGGAGGAAACCGTGGTATTTTTACTTTATTATACTCATTACATAGAATTGTTGAAATGATTAAATGAGTTAATATAGGTAAACCTCTTAGAACAGTGTCTGGCAAAATGTAAGTGCCACATAATTGTTAGGAATTATTATGACTTCATAAAAGATCCAGCCTTTTTTTATTTTTTTCTTTGCCTACTTTAACATAGCCCTAGAAGGTGATTATAGATGCATGTGCATCTTATATTTGTTATTGGTTTTAAGAAACAGAGGTGGTGCTGAGCCTGTCAATATCATACTGGTGCATTGTTTAATAAACCTATTCACAGATTATTTAACTTAGACCTAATATCTTTACAAATGGAGCTACGGGAAGCTGTGAACAAAGGCAGGACCCATGAACTTGAAATTATGGCAATAGAGTAGAGTATTCAAGGGATTCAAGAAGGAGAAAGAGGAAACCTGAGCTCAGTTAGGCTTTCTAGCTAAGGAGTTATGAGGAACCTATCCATCTTGATGACAGCAGACGTATAAAGGAGGACACAGATGGTAAGTTTAAGGCTATAAAGAAGAATAGGATGACTGAATGGGAAGAATCAAAGGAAGAAGTTTTTGATTCAATGTTTTTAAATAGTGGTGTTATTAGCAAAACTCAGGAAATCTCAAGGAGGAGATGGTTTATGGTGAAGGTGTGGGAGATTTGTGGCAGATTCACTTTGGTTATGTTTGGTTGGAGGTATTCAGAGCAGACCTGTCTCGCAGGCAGGTGGAAATGTGAGAGTTAATCAAAACCAAATGGAACTTGTATTTCCAGAAACTGAATAATTGCAAAAACCATGAAGAAATTTCTGTGCAGAGACTATCTTTTCCTTTCCCGTTGGCAAAAGATTTGATCACAGAAAAGCAAATGATAAAGAGTATACTTGATTGTGCATGAAGCCCAATTCACAACAGCAAATCCATAATCCATTATAACTGCTACACCTAGGGTAAGATCTTTTTCAATCTGTCACCATTTAGAGGAGTTTTACTTCACACTTCTTTAATCAGATCTATGTTTCAAGGTAAACTAGTTATTTTTTCCTGCTTTCTCATGTCATGGTTAATATATTTGATATACTTTTTAAAACGTACCCAAGGAGAATGGACACAAAACATTTGAGGACATCAAAATAATCAATCATAAAAAGTTATAATGAGAAAATATACAAAATGCCCACACAGTCCTCTTCACTCTTTCCTAGGGAATAGTCGACCTATCTGTGATATAGTCCAACACTTACTGTTGACTGAAAGTTTCATAAGAAACAGGGTAGAAATGAGAAAAGTTTGAAGGAACTGGGAGTAATTGTTGAGGGTAAGTGTGAACCACGAAAAGTTTCTGAGATGAGTATTTACACAATCAGATTTTTATAAAGTGTGTGACATACACCATATTACAGTATAAGAAACTAAAAGGGATAGGTGAGTGAGGAAACTCCTGAAATGGGACATGAGATCATGAATAATAGGAGAATATATGGAAGATGATGCAGTAGTAGAATTGATAATGGTTATCAAGTGATTAAATAAAAAGATGAAATACTGAGAAATATGAATCAAAAGTCACCATATTTTTAAGAGCCTGAGTGGCCTGAGGAATGGTGGAGCTATTAAACATGTCAGGAAAACTGGCAGGAGGTGTGATTTTGTTCTCTGTTCTGGAGCAGAGAGGGATTTGAGCATGAACATTAGATTATATGTTAAATGCATTTAAAGAAAGGGATGATGACCATAAAGAGATATTAGGGAAAGGAGGTAGATTTGGGTTGCCCTTTGGGTTGGATTTGAGCAGGCAAAGGGATGTCTTTGTTTTGCTGACACACTAATTAAATGACCCACCAGCAGACTAAAAGTTTCAGTTTTCCTGGGAAACTTTCTTGAGTCCAATGTCAGGTCCTGCCTCTTGGCAGACTTTTGTCCTGGTTCTTTGGCTCCTTCCTTGGAAAATTCACCACCAGAGCCGGTGTCACAGAGTAACCACAGACAGGAAGCAATTCCATAGCAACAGCTTCTATTACAGAGAAGAAGAGAGCCATACAAAGCTAGAGTATGTTCCAGAGAGGAATGGGTCAGTCTCCATGAGTGCAGAAAGATGTTGAGGGCTCCCGATGGTTTCCTTTTATTGGTCTGGTCTGGGGAAGGGCTTGCAGGAGGTGTAGGATGTTACCAAATGATTGATATACATGATTGACAGTTGTTCTGACATGACAAAGTTGCAGCTCCACAGGTGTGTGTGCCTCAAAACCTTAAGTTCCTGCTCTTTGCGGTTGTTTGCTGCATTTTCCTGCAGTATCTTCCCCGGTTTCTCCTTCCCTAGGAATTGCCCTCCTGGCCTGTATCTACCACCTGCAGATTTGGTCCCTGCCTAACATCCAACTTCTAGGAAACATCATTACAGGAGACAGAGACTCCATGGTGTGTCCTTGTCCCAGGAGAAATCCCATATATTTGATGTGCCCCCATCTTAGGATCACCAAGAGGAGGGCAGGGGAGTGTGTCTGTACAAAGAGCAGAAAGCAAGAAACTTGCGTGCCCACTACAGCTGCTAGAAATGTAGGCTCTTTATTCAATAATTATACTATTTACTAATATTATTTGAATGCTTCTGGGTATTTTTTCATTTTGTTTTTACTTTTCTTATTAGACAACTCAGGACTCCCCACAACATGCGTGCCAATTTTTCCAAACAAATGTCTTCTACTATCACTGCAGCAGTTCTAGAGAAACACAAGCTTTGGAATGCTCCTTCTCAAAATATCTGGGTGGTCCAATCTTCTGTATTTCACCTTCCTGTTTCATTGATAAATTTGGTTTTTTTTGTTTGAGGAAAGCTGTATTTTTTTTGCTAAGCTTTGTCCTGTACATACACCTAGCCTAAGAACAGATTATGGGTAAATTAGTTGTAGGATGGTGCTGTTTATCATGATCACTGTTTAGGGTGATTGAAATAAATCCTCCATTGTAGTGTGACTATAGCCCCATAACCTCCCAGAAGAAGCCTTCACCAAAACAAAGCAAACAAACACACACAGCACACATGTATAAATCCCTATATGATCAGTTTCATACAACTAGTTAGTAATCAGTTGTTGGAATAAACTCCACTGGTATTATTACTTAATATTTTTAGGCTGTAACTTACTTTCTAGTCCTTGTTTATCATCAGCATATTTCTAAGTTGGATAATGAAGCTGATGCTGGTATAATTGTTTTTTTTTTTCTTTAGTTATATTTCATTGAGCTTCATTCTCTGGCCTTTATGAAAAATTATCCTTCAAATGAATAATGTTAAATTTCTTATTCCCATAATCTACTACAACCATATCTTATATCAGTTTCATTTTAACAGTAGTTGTTGATCTAGTTGCTGTACAAATTATCAATTGTTTAACTGAATTAACCAGAATTTGTGTTGGTAGCTAAAGGCACTCTTATAGTTCCCGAGGAAGATTTATTATCAGGTTAAAGAAAACCATTTATTTGATATTAACAACTACTTTCTATTATCCTTTCTACTTATTTTGTTTTTTACTGGTATTGTTCATTTCTGGTAGGTTTCCAATTCAGTTGCAATTTCCAGTTCTATTATCACATAAAACATGCAAATCTTTACTTAGCTGTGTCTTTATCCTGTTCCCTTAAAAAGAAAAGTAGCTTCCTGATTCTATGATGAGACAAATAGCCTGCTGGAGAGGGAGATGAAATAAACCCATCTCTATTTTGCTGCAGCTAGTGCCTCCATGACCAGGTGCCTTCTCACCAGTAATTATTATGTGGCAGCTTTCATTTCAGAATGTACCAATGAATAGAATCACGCCAATCCATTTCTAACACCGCTGGTGTGTCAATGAAAAAGGGAGAAATTGCAGGGAGAAAATCTGTTTCTGAAACAAAACAATCAAAGCATACAGGGTCCCTAAGAGGGTTTTTATCAGCACAAACAGTATCAATTTAGTGGTGATGACTCACAGAAGGAGGAATAAAAAGGGTCTTGTTCTTGGTAGGTGTGTTATAAAAGCAGAATATACTGCCACATGCCAGACATTGGTGGTGACAGTATTTTATAAATATCGGTTCTTTCCTAGAGAAAAAATGTATTGTTTGTTCACTTGATGTTAATGTTATCTCCGTATATTTTGACTCCCCAAAGATTAAGATGCTCATCATTAACTCCTTATAATACTCAGCATTTTCTACTCTTCAACTGAGTGTGATCCAACTCAAAGGGGCTTAAGCTATAGAGAAGATTTTGTGTACTTCTCCTTTTCAAAGTCATATCACTAAAATGCCTAGTATCGGAGTTTGTTTTATTCATAGCTACATTCAGGACATCAAGTAATATGATTACAGCTTAGTTTATTTTTCTCCATATATCACTTCTGTTCTAGCCTTGGGCTGTATTCTTAAGCAGGTGCCCATCTTGTGATGGTGTATGCAGCTCCAGGCTTTTATCTTATCAGCTGAACAAAACAAATAATTCCTGCATCTGCATTATACTGGCTGGGGCTGCAGGCCCATCTCTGAATAGGTTCCTCTAATGGGATTTAATAGATGTATGCAATTGGCCAGACATGGGACATAACTTGGGATGAAAGTAGAAGAGGGGTGGTTTCCCACTGAAATATCAGGGTTTAGTTATTGGTATATGGGTGAATGGATGTGAGATACACATAAACATGTAATTTCCAAAATCTATCAGCTTTTTAAATCTATTGACCCATGGGTTTTCTTGACTTCCTTTGTATTCAAAGCCCCTTTAGTCCTTGGGAAGAGAAAATCTCATAACACCTGGCATTTTTGTGGGACTCAAGTATACTTTGACCATGGCCTTTATTACATTGTCACATAATTATAATTGGCATTACTATTTTCTTAAGCATTTTTCTCTCCCATAGAAATGTGAAATTCATACAGATAGAGAAAAATTAACTTTTCTTTAATTTTGTAAAAATTTTAACAGTGCCCATGTAGTAGAGCCTCAATAAATGCTCATGGCACAATGATAGTTATTTCACATATATTTAAACAATTTGATTTTGGTTCCCACTTTTATTTTCTTGTAGTGAGTCCAGAATAATTTTTTCCCTGAGAAGAATTCACTAATGGTTTTACTTTATATTTTCAACAATCAAATCAGTAAGGGAAGCCTCATGCCATCTTCTCCGTGAAGTCTTTCTCAGGCACTATTCTATTAATAGGTCATTGCCTGTTTATTATCTGTATTAATTAATAATACCCTTTCTTGCTAACTTAACACCATTTTATATATATATATTTTTAAATCATGTCTAATCCACTATATTGAAATGCCATATCTTACCCCATATTCTTCTGTAGCTCTTCAGACCCATTATATGATTGTTTGGTTAATATATAAAAAGTGTGAAAGACGAGAAATAAATGAAGAGGACTTCCATGAAGAAATAAATGGTGGCATAGAGGCAAGGTGGCTTCTCCTCTCCCCACACAAAAAAACAAAACACTGTTAGAACTGACAAACAAATTCAGCAAAGTTTCAGGATACAAAGTCAACATACTTTGTATACTTTCAGGATACAAAGTCAACATCCATTGCAATTATATATGCCAATAGTAAGCAATGTGGAAAAGAAAACAGCAAAGCAATTCCATTTACAATAGCTATGAAATATATAAAATACCTAGGAATCAGTCTAACCAAAGAAATAAAAGACCTATACAAGGAAAACTATAAAACTCTGATGAACAAACTAGAAGAAGAAACAAAAAAATTGGAAAGATATTCTGTGTTCATGGATTGAAAAAATTAATAATATTAAAACGACAATACTACTTAAAACAATTTATAGATTCTATGTAATCCCTATCAAAACATAACTCATATTCTTCACAAAAATAGAAAAAAAAAATCTTAAAATATATATGCAACCATAGAAGACCCTGAACAGCCAAATCAATCCTGCACAAAAATAACAAAACTGGAGGCATCACACTACCTGACTTCAAAATTTAATACAAAGCTATGGTCACCAAAACTGCATGGTATTGGCATAAAAACAGACACATGGGCTAAAGGAACACTATAGAGAATCCAGATATAAATACATGCATTTACAAGCAACTCATATTGAACAAAGGCACAAAGAACTTACAATGGGGAAAGGACAATCTTTTCAATAAATGGTGCTGGAAAAACTGGATAACTATGTGAAGAAGAATGAAACTAGACCACTATCTCTTAACCAGAAACAAAAATCAAATCAAAATGGATTAAATACTTGAATTTAAGACCTGAAACTATAAAAACACTAGAACAAAACACTGGGAAAATGTTCCAGGACATTGGTCTGGGCAAAGATTTCTTGTATATGACCTCAAAATCACAGGAAACTAAAGCAAAAATAGATAATTAGGATTATACCAAGCTAAAATGCTCTGAACAGCAAAGGAAACAATCAACAAAGTGAACAAAAAACAGAATGGGAGAAATTATTTACAAACTAGCCATCCAACAAGGGATTAATAATTAAAATATACAAGGAGCTCAAATAACTCAGTGGCAAAAAATTAAATAAATAATCCAATTAAAAATGGGCAAAAGATCTGACCAGACCTTTCTCAAAAGAAGAAATACAAATGGCCAACAGAAAAAATGTGCATAACTGTGAGAGAAATGCTATCAAAACCACAATGGGGTATCATTTTATCCTGGCTAAAATGTCTTGTATCAAAAAGACAGACAACAACAGATGCTGATAAGGATTTGAAGAAAGGGGCACCTCATATGCTGTTGGTGGGAATGTAAATTAATACAGCTTCTATGAAGAATAGTATGGAGGTTCCTTAAAGACTAAAAAGAGAACATCTCAAAATGGTTAAAGCCAATCAAAACCAGCTGAAACTGGACAAAACCAGTTGAAAGTAGTAGAAGTTGGCTGAAACCAGTCAAAACTGGCTAAAACTGTTCAAAACCAGATGAAACCAATTGAAACTGGAAGATACCAGTAGAGAACAACTGAAACCAGTCAAATATGACTATATCTGGTCAAAACCAGCTGAAACCAGTTGAAACCATCTGAAACTGGTTGAAACCATTCAACTGGCTGTGACAGGTTTAGAATAGTTTCTACCAGTCAGTTAAACTTATTTCAACTGATCACAGCCAGTTTAGATATTTTAGAGTGGTCACAATGGGTTTAGACCAGTGTTGACTGACTGTAACCAGTTTCAACTGGTTGTGCTTGGCTTCTACCAGCTGTGACCAGTTTGGACTGATTCCAACTGGTTTAGACCAATTTTGACTGGCTCATTTAGGTTTTTTTCTGGCAATAACCAGTTTAGACCAGATTCAAGTGGTTTTGATGAAGTATGATTAGCTTCAACTGGTTCAGACCAGCTGTGCCTTGTTCAGACTTGGCCATAACCGGTTTTGTTTGGTTTCAATTGGTTGCAGCTAGTTCCAATAGGTTTCAGCTGTTTTTTACTATGTTAGGCAGGTTTGACCAGTATGGACCAGTTTCAGCTGGCTTGAACTCCTTTTGACCAGTTTCAGCAGGTCTTGACTAGTTATAGCCGATCTTAAATGGTGTCAGCTGGTTTAAACCAGTTCTGGCCAGCTTCAGCTGTCTTCAACTCTTTTCAGGTGATTTAACAGGTATGGACTGATTTCAACCAGCTGGATTCATCTGGTCTTCATTGGTGTCAGCCAGTTCCAGTTGGTTCCTACCAGTTTCAGCCAATTTCAACCAGTTTTGACTACTTTCAGCTGGTTGAAACCAATTGAAAATGGTTAAAACTAGTTGAAATCAGTCACAACTGGACCAGTTGATATCAGTCAAAACCACCTGAAACTGGTTGAAACCATTCGAAAGCAGTGAAAGCCAGCCAAAACTTGTTGAAACTGGCCCAAACTGGTCAAGAACGGCAGATATTGGCTGATACTGGACAGAATTTGTCAAATCAGTTCAAACTGGTTGAGGCCACTGAAACTGTTCCATATTGATAGAAACCTACTGAAACTAGCTGAAACCAGTCAAAACTGTCTCAATCTGGTCAAAATGATTAAACTGGGTGACACTGTTTGAAACTTGTTAAAGCTGGCTGAAATTGGTTGAAACCAGTCAAAAGCATCTTGGCTGGCCAAAAACAGTTACACAGGTCAAATCTGGTTGAAGCCAGTAATGCCTAGTCAAAGCTGGTTTAAGCTGGTCAAATTTGGTCGTGGCCTGCCAAAATGAAGATGAACCAGTCAAAATTGGCCTAAATCAGTTGTGGCCAGTATAAATAGATCTAAATTATGACCAGCTGAAAAAGTTTAAGCCAGTTGTGATTGGAGAAAAATATTCTAAACCTTCACAGCCAGTTTAAACCAGTCATGGGCAGTTGAAACCAGTTTCAGCTATCCAAAATTGGTTTAAACCAGTTGTAGCTGGTTGAACCCTGTCACAACCATTTAAGGCCAGTCATTGCCTATTGAACCCAGTCAAGGCTTGTCAGGCTGGTCATGGCCAGTGCCAGTTATTGCAAACAAAATAGAAGGATCCATGTCCTTGTAGAATTTATACCTTTCTTTAAGATTTCAAAACACTGAAAAGATCAAATGCAGGCAAGGATATAGAGCAACAGAAACTCTCATTTATTGCTGGTGGGAATGCAAAATGCTACAGCCAATTTGGAAGATAGTATGGCAATTTTTTGCAAAACTAAACATACTTTTACCATATGATCCACAATCACACTCTTTGGTATGTATTCTAATGAATGGAAAACTTATGTCTACACAAAAACCTGCACACACATATTTATAGCAGCTTTATTCATAATTGCCCCAACTTGGAAGCAATGTTTAGTAGATAGATGGCTAAACAGTAATGCATCCATACAATGAAACATTATTCAGTGATAAAAAGAAATGAGCCATTAAGCCACAAAAAGACTTGAAGGAACCTGTAGTTTGTTCAATGAAGGAAGATAATCTGAAAAGGCTACAAACTGTATGATTCCAGTCATATGACATTCTTGAAAAGGTAAAACTATGGAGATGATGCCAGATAGGACAGAGAGGAAAAATGGAAGCCCTATGACAGATCTGATAAGATATTTACTGCCTTCCCCTCAGGTAGTATGTGTTGTGAATGAAACTTAATCATGAGAAGGAATGGGTCGCTTCACCAGGAAACACATGCCCAGGGAGGGAGTCTCATGTGATAGAAGTAGAGTCTGGGTAAGGGAATGGTGAAGCATTGTCTCTACCATATTTGGAATCACTATTTTCTCCTGGCCCTGAGATTCTGGCACAACAATTCACACATGGGAATTTTCTTTGTTTCTCTCTCTCAAGGCCAAGGTCCACTCTGGAACTCAGCTCCAATTTTGTGTGAAATACTTTCCCATAGTTCTATACTGACACCAGACCAATCAAGGGCCATTTTGTAATTTCTGTTGCAAAATGTTTGGGGGACTTCACAGTGGCCACAAATTATTCAAAGATGGTGCTATTTGACAGGCTGCCACTCCTGGCAAACTCAGAGGAACTCGGAGGGACATTATCTTATTCTAGAGGCCAACCTAATAGCATCTCATCTCTGAACCCGTTGTACTGTTACATAAACTGAATTTATTACAATGAGTATGGGTGTTACCAGGGAAATGCAGAGCATGCTGTGAGAGTTCATCATAGAGACAATCCGAGATAGTCTGGTAAGGGGCATTTAATGTTACCTGAATTAGAGGGAGTAAAGTAGAAAGAACACTCTAGAAGTATAACTCCAAAGGGAGAAAGCTCTTCTGGCATTTGAAGAATTTTGCTACTATTTTATGTGATCAGTTAAGTCTAGTAGACTGCCAGAGATTACAGCCAAATAGACCTTTGTAGCTAGGGTTAGAAGCAGACTTTGAAATCAGATGGCCCATAAGCTTGTCTAAATTCATGTTACCCCCGAAAGTGTTACTTGCAAAAGCAGGCTTTGTGTGGGGTATATTTTGCACTCCTAAATTAAAAGGTGAGAGGGTATCATGGGGATCACAGAAGCAACAAGGTGATGCTAAGACCTCCAAATCCAAGCTTAACCATTGCTAGCTCTTTTGAGGGCTGATTTTGTTCTTAAATAGTGGTGGGTTTATTTTTATTCATATGCTAATTCACCACAGAAACTTATATTGACTATATTTACTAAAGCACAGACCTAGTATGTCATTCTTTTGTGCCCTAATACCTCTTCCTGAGTAATACATTTTTCTTTTGTCTACTATTTCATTTAGTGCCAGTGTCTCATGGGAATCAGAAGAGTCAATTACAAATGAACCGAATGAAGTCATGGGTTTAGAGGGATTTTCTCTACAATGGCAGATAAAAACACAATGGCAGTGGGAAAGACTGGATGAAGATGAGGAGAAACACACTGCTGATGTCATGATCGCCGACGGGCAGACCTGAAATGGAGATGGTAGCTCTATTGATGGAACCACAGTCATATTCATCTATCAAACCATTTGAATTTAGAGCACTTCTGTGTCTCTGGATTTTGGAATTTTTTATACCTTGCTGTTTAGCAGTGTGGCTTAATTAAATGGCATAGGTTTTGACTCGGCAAGCTAGAGGATAGTCTTTGGTTATGACTTAACCAACATCACATGGCAAACTCAAGAATAGCCACACATCTAAGAAGTAACAAATACCATGTGAAAATGTCATGTTTTCAGGAAAACCTATTCCTCTGCATTTGTCTTCTCTGTAAGGGAAAGGCATGTTTCTATCATCCCTGGTCAGACTAGGGGCCCATAATATTTATAAACAATATATTAGGCTAGAACATTTAAATCCTGAACATTTTTTTTTTGTGATTTTAATAAAGTAATTAAGAGTAGAAAGTATTTTGGATGGATTCCAAGCAAAGTCCATAAAATGAAAGCAAGGAAGCATTTATGATACAGTGGTGCTAACATGATTACTCCTGAATGGGTATAATCAACAGAGAAGCACAGTCAAAGCGGCAGTAATTTGGGGAAGGAAAAAAATGTGTTTTATCTTCTGCGTTTCTATCATTTCCCAACATGTTTTTCATGGAGCAAAGCACAAAGGAGACCCATGCCATCCAGGGTTGTCTATTCTGCGGAAATCATTCAGTCAGGGTCAGTACAGCCAGAAGCTGTATAATCTGTGCCTGAGGACTGGACTTAATTTACACACTGTTTTTTTCCCAAAATGTGGTATAATTTGGTTATTGCAAATTCTCAACACATTTGTCTCAAAATGATAATACCTTTTTCAGGCCAAAACCCCAAACTGATTTAATACTGTAAAGCAACCAAATGCATATAATACTGACTTGGTGGTTGAATCTTGGAATCAAAGAATCTAGAGATGGAGAGGAGAGAAAGAGTAAGAGGAGAAGATGAAGTGGAAGTGAAGGAGAAGGACGGTGGAAAGAGAATAAAGAGAAAGAACAAGAGAGGAGAAGTTATAAAAAGAAGGGAGCACAGTTTCCCTCTCATTCCATAGCAGATAGCTGATGCTAGACAAATTTTGAATAAGATTTGTCCTGAGAGCCTTCTTTTTCTCTATACCTCTCTCATCTTCTACTTGTCACTCCAAGTTTTTATGCATTCCTAAACCTCCCATGCATCCCTAATGCCCCACCCTTGTGTATCTTCTACCTCCAGGAACTTCATCCTCCAAGAGTATCTCCTCCTCTCCTGTCCCAACTGCTTGGTACTTCCGGTCTTACTTATTTGTAAAAAAAAGTAAGTTAAATAATTTACACAAAATTTAGAACTACTGATAGAATGAGAATACTCCCAAAGGCACTTCTATTTTTTAAAAAAAAACATTTTTATGTAATTCAAAGTATATTTAATTAATATAGGTTCAGATGGTTTGAGGATAAATAAACACATTCAAAGAGTATGGAGAGAAGATATTTTAAGGCTTGGAAACCTAGTAAACATACAGACCAACATTTCTCAGGAGATTCACCCAAGGAGTTTCTAAAATTTCTAAGGTTTTTAAGAGAACCTCTATGCTGTTTCTAAATTTTTTCTTTTTCTCCTATTAGACTATTAGTGCCATTGAAGGTAGGATGGTATTAAGTTACCTTGGTGAACCTTTACACTTCACCTCCATCTTGCAAACTCTACCTGAAAATAAGTGGTCAATATCCAATAATTTAAAAATATGTAATGCATTTTTCTACTTTTTTTCTAACAGCCAAAGCATTTAAAAATATTTGCATTATTGTTTTTCAAAAAACCAAAAACATATCATAGCTTGTTTTCCTCCTTCTAAAAACAGAAAGTAAGTTATAGCATGTTAACAGAAAAAACCAAACTCTATAAAATAATTTGAAGAGGTTTATTCTGAGCCAATATGGGTGACAGTGGCCCAAAGAACATAGTCTCAGGAGGTCCTAAGAAAATGCACACAAAGTGGCCAGGTTAGAGTTTGGTTTTACATATTTCAGGGAGATAGGAATTGTAGTTAAAATCATATATCAGTATGTGGAAGGTATACATTGATTTAGCGCCAAAAGGTGGGACATCTAAAGCAGAGGCTTACAGGTTACAGGTGGATTTGGAGATTCTTTAATTGTCAATTGGTTAAAGAAATAAAGCTTTATCTAAAAGCCTGGAGTCCACTGAAGAGAATGTTTTAAGATAAGGAAGCCTGCTAATATACTCAAAGTGATCTGTTAAGCAAATTGATGGCCTGCATACATGACTTAACTTTTGCCTTGCATGGCCTTAGGTCCTATTTATAATTTAGTGTCTTATTGCCACAAAACATCTGTTTTGTCAGTCTCGTGACTTCTAGTTTAACATTGGTCAGTTGTTGTGTCTGAATTCCAAAAGGGAGGGCTATACGGAGGCATGTCTGGCCTCCCTCCCTTCATGGCTTAAAACTCAGTTTTAAGGTTTTTATGGAATCAGCTTGGCCAAGAGGGGGCCTGTTCAGTCAGTGGGGTCTTAGGATTTTATTTTTAGTGTACAGTGCTAATTTATCTATGATAAAAGAGGGAAGCTTCCAATGAAAGCTCTGCATATACAAACATAGGTATCTACTTTTTTAACACTTGCCATTCTCCCTGGACATGGAATTGAAAGAACTTGAAATCCATTCCCAAATGGAAACCAACTTTGGCTCACCTTCAAAATGTAGGGGAACTTTGTGAACAGGTCTCTTTTAAATAACCGATGTCATCAAATGTGTAAAGAGCTTACTGTTATTCTCATCGCACTTGATAGAGGAGAGGCTGGGATGGGGAGAGAGATTTCTAGTCATTGGAAAAATCTGCATCCTGAAATGATTTAGGAGGCATCCAGCAAAAAGAGAGAGAAAAAGATCATGACTCTGAAGCACAGAGGGATTTAGATTATTTCAGCATGTGGTCTAATAGGCAACAAATTCAGCAAGATGAGGATTAGCATAATGTAATGAGACCTGAATTAAGGAATTAGGAACCTGAAAAAAAATAAAATAAAAATAAAAAACTAGTGAAAAGAGTTTAAACTTAGGCAGACAGAACAGGATAGAATATAAGAGAAGGGGTAGAGAATTCCTGTCAGCCAGACACCATGGTCTCTTAGAATCAGCCCCGTTCTTAATAGAGAACTCCTTTGAGGCAGGAGCGTCTTAAAAGCTAAAATATTTCATAGATATTTCTCTGAGTGTCAGGATAGTTTCTTTTCTTATATAACTCAGGCAAATTAGGGGAAATGGGACCTTTTTTTAAAAAGGACAAATTAAATTCCATTTGCTCATGGATCAGTAACAATGCCAAATTGTCAGAATTTAAAAATCCATGAAGAAAGATGGAAGACATTTGCTTCACAATTACGGGAATTTGGGTGACATCACTGGGTGCTAATTGCCTCTTCGCAACTGAAGAAGGGGCCTGTTAAAATTGATTTAGCTGGATTTAACACACAGTCCAAGAGGAGGTAAATGGAAATGATGTGCTCTATAAAGGAGGTGCTATTAACAGAAACAGATTGCTGTTCATGAGGGGACTCCATAAAACAGGCAGGAAGAGGTGATGATCAGCTCTGAGCCAGTGACAACTGAGTTATGCTGTAGAAGAAACTCAGGAATTTATAATGTCTTTTTCAGATCTTTATGAGGAATGTATACGTATTTTAAGTGAAATATGATTATTTTCATTTTTTTAAAAGACAATATTGGCCTAATGTTGGTTTTTTGAATTTTCTTACCAAGTGTTCTTTTTGCTGACCAATTGCTATAGTAAGAACATTCACCCTGATGGCCAAAGGGGTGCGGATGAGATTTGCAACTCTTTTCTTTCTTAATGAAGATGTTGTACTATTTTGTTTTAAGGAAGAGAATAGGTTAAGTGGCTTTTATTTTATTCCTAGAAAGTTTATAGATCATTATGCAGTGTGCCCATCAGGTATTCTTTGGGGTTATCTAGCATGCACTCATATTTGGAACGATATGGAGAAATGTGTAATAACTTTGCGTAAGGCTGGGCAGCAAGAGACTAAAAAATAAAGTCAAGAGAAAAACTTTTCATTATCAATGTATCTTACACTTCATATCCTTTCTTTTCTTATTTTGGAGGAAGAAGCATTTGGGACAATTGGTTACATCATGTGTATGTAGTTCTTACACCAGAATGAATATACAAGGCAGACTTCTGATGGCTTTCTCTGTGATGCAGTAGAGAAATAGTCAAACATCCCCAAAGATTTCACAGGCAGGATAAAACATGCTGAACAGTCATGTGGGACCCTTTTTGCCTTTGCAGGTTTACATATTTTTAGCTTATGAGCAGTAGGCCCTTTTCTCATATGAGTCCAGGGTGGACTTGCCATTCTTTCCAGCTCTTTTCATGTGAGTAGGGTTATCCTGCTTATCTTTCTCCCTCCCTCCCTCCCTCCCTCTCTCCCTCCCTCCCTCCCTCCCTCCCTCCCTCCTTCCCTACTTCCTTCCTTCCTTCCTTTCTTCCTTCTTCCCTTCCTCCCTTCCCTCCCTTCCTCCTTTCCTCCCTTCTCTTCCTTTTGGCATTATGCATCAGTTGACGTATCATACTAAAGGCAATTTCAGATCAAATCATTTGAGAATTGAGGTAGCACATTATTTTGTATTCTTTTGTTTCAGGTGATAGAAACTGACAATGTTAAACTTTACTTAAGCCTTAGGACCCTGAAAACTGCAAAGTTTAGGAATCCTCCAACCCTTTTGTGTTCTAGGAAACAGCTTACTACAAAGAACTGCCCTTCACCATGTGACTTAGATACAAGTCATGAGCAGGCCGCCCCCTCCTTGTTTACCTAAGACAAAAGTGGATATAGACCCTCCAAATTCCCATTTTTCCCCTTATGAATAATTACCTGAGTTCACGCCCAAGGATGAATCTGAACAAAGTGCTTGTCCATCAAACTCTGGATAAGTTTCCCTCCTTCCCCCAGGTTCTGGAACTCCTGAATCCTCAGCACAATGCACCAAACAACCCCTTCTTAAAAAGCCCTCTCAGAACAGGCTGCCCCTGGGCAAAACATTCTCTGATCTACTATCCATCAAAGACCCTTTCACACCACTTTCCCATGCTAGGGTCTTTTTCACCTTGTTTATTCCCTTTAAAGGAAAAACTTTTTGCCTAGCCTTTGAGAATGCCTGAAGATCTTATTGGCACAGTGTTCTTTTTTTTTTTAGAAATCAACATAAATTATTTTTAATGAAATAAAATATTTCCATAAAAGTGAGCTACCAATAGGAAGTTATCAATATTCAATAATACTTTCTATATTTTTAGTTATAATGTTATACTTCATATGATTTAGCATTAATTCAACAATTATGGAGATAATATGGTAGCCTCGGCAAATAGTATGGGTGTTGTGGAGATGAATACCCTTCCACCTTCACAGAGATTGTGACATAGTTGGCTTATATTATGAAAAATGCCATTATTTCTTTGACAATATCTACACAGATCCATCATATTCTGAATTTTTTTTGTTTTAAATTCTATGGAAGAGAAGCCAGAGAAATGTGCTTCTAATTCAGTCTGAGACCTCAGCTTCTAAGAGATTATTAATTGTGGCGAAAGGATTATTCTAATAGTAAATGGATTCTGAGGTAGTTGTATCTATGTCAATTAGTGGTTGTCACTTTGAGGAGTGTGGAGAGTAGGATATTCAATGTCTAGTGGACATAGAGTGTTTCTTTTCATCTGGTAGTCACAATTACACACAGGGATATAAATTAAAATGGCACATAACCAATGAATTAGGACTTTGGGGTCCTAAAATACTTTCCCCAAGAACAAGCATTATGAAAAATGTCTTCTTTGGTTTATTGTATATATTTTTTAAAATTTATTTATTTCATCATATTATGGAGGTACAAATATTGTTAGGGTTACAAATATTGCCCCTGCCCCCCTCCCTCCCCCCATGTGTCCAATCCCCCAGTGGTGTGCATGTGTTCTTATTGTGTTAGTCCCTTCCCTTCTTCCTTCCTCCCCCCCCCGTTACAATAATCCTTTTGAATAAAATCTCTCATTACTAAATCTGAACTTGTTTATTATTTTACAAAAACAATGCTAGATAAAATAGTTAAGTGAACACATGCGTGTTGCTGAGAAAGGACAAAGTCTCATGAGAGATAACAAGACTTCATGGAGAGTCCATTTAGAGCTCCACAGCTGGAAATGATATGCTCCATACATTCCTGTCCTTATTCTTCTGAAGAGAGAAATTTTAAAGATGGAGAGTCAGCGTGTCCTGACTTATCACCAGAGAACATGCAAGGAACCCTGACCAGAAGTGGCACTAATACCTCAGACAACTGGGTAGAGGTAATTCCTCAAATAAAAACTGTGATCTTGTTCCAAAAAGGAAGAGGAAAAGTGTTGGTCATGTAAAGTCAGTGGGGGTTTACTATAGGTATCCTTCTTACCTGGCAAGTTTGGCACATGTACATTTTCTACAAAAGCTAAATTAAAATATATGAAAAAATTACAGATTTGGGTATCTGTGCAAACATGTCCCTATGCCAGGGATTCTTGTGGCTAATCTGCAAAGTAGCCACTTGGTGTCACTTTAATATATATGTTTTCATTCTTTGTCAAGCGGAAATAAAATATTAACAGCAATATTTACATAACATAATTCTCTCTATATAGTTTTATATATCTCAGGAGCCCAGCCTATGATACATTATCAAAGGAATTAATTAGCATGCAGTTGACTCTTTGTAATCTATGTGTGTGCATAAAAGAGATACTAAGTCCTATAATGATTCCCTGACAATCTTCAGCTTTATAAGCAACTGTGCAGAACTATTTCTCTCTGGCTTGACATTTTCTCTTCTTTATTTTGGAAATGTATTATCACAGGCTAAATTATTAGAGCTTTTCCTTCAATAAGGACAATGTTATATTTTACATGTTTAATAAATAAGCTAGACTTTATAGGACTAAACTCAATTTTTTTAATCAAAAAGCAAGACACTAGACATTTTCTTCATGCGAGCATGTGTTTGTGTGTGTGTATATATGTGAGAGAAAGACACAGAGAGAAGGGGATTTTTTCATTTAAAAAAGTCCAAGAGTAACAGTGATTTTCACCAGGGGCAGATTGTCACTTAGACTTGCTTAGAAATCACATACATATTTTTAATTAGGGCAGTTTCTAGAGCTGTTACTGAGCTTAGCCTGGTAGTTAGCTTAAAGTCAGAGCTGAAATGGAAGCCGCAAGATGAGTTTTCATTTCTAAGGTGTATTACGGAGTGAGACATAAGAGTTCAGCTAGGCTAATTCACAGATCAAGGGGCTTAGATATAATGCTCAACAAACTGGTGGACAGAGCCATGAGTAAAACAAAGTAAAACAATGAAATAAAGCAAACCACCACCATCAAATCTCCATGTGAAGATATAGACAATAAAGAACAAGTAGCTCAGGATTGGAAAATGGTCACATTTACTTGTGAAACTTTTAGAAAGTGGAAAGTGTTACCCTAAAATTCATCATAGAGACTCAATAAACTTTTATAAATTGATTGAAAGCAGATCTTACATATCTGCAAAAAGATATTACTGTAATTTGTTCTGGAGACTCTGAACCTAGACTGCCTGTTTTAAATACTGGCTCTACCATTTGCTACTTGTATAACCTCAGACAAGTTACTTAACATCTCGAAGACTGTTCACCTGAAAAAATGTGGATAATAAGAGTAGCTATTGCATAGTTTCCTTCTGAGAGGATTACATATATTATTATATCATAGAATGCTTGAAAGAGTAGCTGTCACATAGTAAATACACACTAACTACTAGCTATTTTTATTGCTAATGTTATCATTATCTCATAGATACCCACAGATAACAATAATTAAATCTTTGCTTTGGGAAAGTCAGGTAGGCTTTCTGAACCCATGTTGCTTCTCCTATAAAATGTAGGATATTAATGATTGATCTCTATAGGATTATTTCTGACTTACAAGACCATTTTAAAATATGGTGTCATGCAACCCTCACAACAACCCTAGGAGGTAGAAAGGGGAGTAAAATATTTTTACCTTTTATAGATGAGACAACAAAGGCTCAAAAACGGTTAACTGATTTCCCCAAAGTCATTTTATTGTCATGACTTTAATGCAATGCTTGTGGTTTAAAGTCCTGTACACTTTATATCATGATTTCTAGACTCTCCAAACATAAATATGCTTATCCATTTTCAGCCTTTTTGGCAGGCAGGCAGGTAGTCATTAAAGGTCTCTCTCTCTTTCTCTCTGTTTCCATAGTAGCTGCAGGACTATGTAATAATGTTATCATATTAGAGTCTACTTAAGTCAGTTTGAGCAAGAGACCTTGATGTATTGCTGCAAGCATTGGACCTGTGTGATTCTGCTCTTCTGGATTATGGAGAGCCACTTGTTTTTATGTACATGGCAAAGTGATTATTTTGCTGATGGCTCTGGTGTCAACTGATCTTATGATGAAGCCAGAGCATGCCTCAGAGTGACCTGTAACAGCTGTGGGATAAAACCAGCTGGAGATCCTTAAGAAACTTGTTCAGTCTAATTTTGAATGTCATAGTTCTTCTTAATAGCATGACTTACAATGCCAAAGCCTTTTGCAATGGTTTATTAACCTGTCAGAGGCATATCTATGAATAATAATGAAGTCCAGGAGACGATATTACCTTGCAGCTAAAAGAACATATTGAAGAGCTTTCCCTGCGTTCAATTTTATCCTATAGAAAGAATGTAAGTCAGTGTAGCAGTAGCACTCTCCCTGCCCCTAAACCTTCTTGCTGCCTTGTGTTCCCTTGACAACTCGACAACCAGTGTCCAGCAACCATAGAGACAATAGCACTCAACAACCACCAATAACTCATTACAAGGAAGCATTCCTTTAATTTCCCCAACAGCACACATGGACACTCTATCTGGAGGAATTTCAAAAACAGTGTCAGTTACCCTGACAGAACAAGCCCTGATTGACAAGAAATGTCACACATCAGCTTGTCAAGGCTGTATGAGAGCTTTTATGTGTCATTGTTCACCTTTCAATAACATACAGCTCAAGCTGGCACTCAGGTTTGTAATGAGATGAGCACCATTGATGTTTTCTGTATCATAAGACAGGCAACACATTCTGAAAATACCCAGAGAAGAAGACCTATCATTTTCAGGGGAAAATAACAATCATCTGGGTATTTATTGGGCATTTACTTTATTCAGCCCTTGGCTAGACACTATATGGGAGCCTTAGAGTAAGTAGATGAAGCAGAGTTTCTCCTTTAGGAATTCATGACATATCTAGAAAGCTAAAAAAAAAATGCTGAAGATAGTTTTTTAAAAAATGAATCAAGTGCAAATTGGATATAGGCTATTGTGTGGATGACAAAGGGAATATAAGTTTGAATGATCAGGAAAGGAACACCTATCCTGGAGAAATAAAGTACAGTCAAGGGTAAACATTAAATCCATCCTGTCTTGACCACCATACAGGAGGCAATGTGCTAAAGATTTTGTTTGTATAGGAAGAAGGGAGGAAACTGAGAAAGAGTAGAGAAAGTCATGAAAGGACACTTCCAGTGCCACAAAAGGTGAAGAGGAGGAAATTTTCAAGAAGGAAGTGATCAATAATGATGTCCACTGCAAAAAATTTATTTTATTCATCTTTGGCAAGTATTAACAATTTGGTCAAACAGACATAAAAAATATCTCAACATTGTAGAAAACTGAGTTTCCTTTTCAGTGTTTTTAACTGTGCCCTTCATTTGCAGAAAACCCTTAAATGTTGCTCAATAACAAGAGACCCTGATACACAAAAGTCTCCTGGCTTCAAAAGTATCTAGATAATCCAGGTAATTGTGAGGAACCAGAAATTATAGCTTCCTTATCCTTCAATTTTTAGGTGCCTACCTGAGGACAGAGCCACTAGAGAGAGGCAGTGATATTTTCTCTAGAAAGAACACTTTCAAAATGCAGGGGAATATTTACACCATCTCATAGGTTAGTGTTTTTCAAATATGTCTGATATTTAACCCTTTGCACTCGCTTGCTTTTTTCTTGATTCCTTTATTCTACTCATGATTCAATTTTTTAAATACCCCAGATTTTACAAAGCACGGCAGTAGAATAAAAAACTGGAGTTTCTTCTCATACAAACTTATTTATTTGGATTTTTTTATATTTCAAATTATTGATGCATTCAAAGAGTAATTTTAATCTCTATAATTTTTGCTAACCGTGTCGAGTCACACTCGACGTCAGAGTGCAAAGGGTTAAAAAAACCCAAAAAACAAGAACCAGCTAATTCTTAATTTGCTTATTCATGATGACTGAGAGGGCAACAAGTCCTCTTGCAAATTGTGTAAAGCTCTATAGTAACACTCACTCACCCTCAATCCAAACATGAGATTTGATTTATTGACTCCTGAACCAAAATAAAAATTGAAGAGATGATGGCTGCTGAATGTACAAGGGGAAAATATTCAGACTCTTATTTATGTTTAATTTGGACATTTTTATGTATACAATATAATTGATCAAATAAAATACCTGGCATTATCTATCTGTTCCCCAATTCTACGAGTTGACATAACACTCATTTTTCTGTGTAAATATTTTTAGCAAGACCTTAGATTCCTATACTTGGATCTTTTACACTCCTTCCTTTATTTTTGGTTGGGAGAGTTAGAGATTTTAGCAGTTCGATAAACCTTTTTCTGGTCAATATTGGAAGGTATCAGCAAATACAAGCAAAACTCCTATTCCTGCCATATCAGTGGAGGTTGAAAGGGCTCTATGGAGGAATAATGTTCATGTGGGCTGAGTTTTCCTAAGTGTTCACCAGTGCATGGGTTCAGAGAGGGTTATATGGTCTCAAACTCTGCTGGGTCTAGCCTCTCCCTGCCCCCATAGGAACTCCAGCTCTCAGAAAATCTCTTACAGACATGTTTGAGACTCACCAAAGTAGATATGTGTTCATTGCCCATTGGTGAGGTTCAACTCCACAAGGCATCACCTAGTTCCCACCTCCCTGTCAGGGTGCCCTTGTAACCAAGAGATGCCTCATAACCAAGAACCCACTGGAACATGACATAGTAGTGCCACTCTTTCTACAGTCTCCTGACAGAATGGCAATATATCTGTCTAGAGAGCTGTCTTCTGATGGTTTCAAGCATCTGGCTCTCAAGGTGCCAGAGGCTGCAAGGTTCCATGCAACTGAGACCTGTCCCTCTTTTCTCCAGGCTATTTCACTTGTGTTTGCATATCTCCGGATAAGACCTACAAGTAAACAGAGCTTTCAGCTGTTACCTGCTATTCTTTCCTTCACAGGGTTCATCATCAGGCTAGGAATAGGCTGTCTTAATTGGTTTGTCATACCCCTCCCAAGTGCCTGTAAACTTTCTCCTCTCTTTTATGGCCAAAACTAAAGCTTCTTATGCAAATGCATAATTTTCAACCCATCAGTATATTTGCCTGTTATGTTGCAATCTCATCTTTTGGGATTAAGGTACATATAATAACAAGGTATGATACTAACATGTAAATATATATAGATACAGATATCTGTAACTATGTCTATAAAATGGGGGGATATAATATTCGACAACATTTAAAGTTTTGTACATTACAAAATGTGATAACATGGAAAGGCAAATGGAATATCACCAAAATACAATTGGTAAAATTTTTAAAGGCAAGGTAGTAGTACACTAATATATAAAGAGCTCTTACATAAACAATCCAAAATAAAAATTGTAAATTAAAATGAAATTTCAAAAAAGAAATATAATTGATAAGTTTATGAAACAATATCCAAATATTCACTAATTCAGATATTCCAAATTCAAATATCAAAGTGTTTGTCTCCCATCAAGTATATAAAATTAATTAAATTATATATGTTGTGGGCAAGGTTGCAGGGAAGGGACATCA
This sequence comes from Mirza zaza, assembly GCA_008750895.1. Taxonomy (NCBI): domain Eukaryota; kingdom Metazoa; phylum Chordata; class Mammalia; order Primates; family Cheirogaleidae; genus Mirza; species Mirza zaza. Next base: position 58,337 of record VSMD01002545.1, on the reverse strand, counting down.
TCATATATGAGTTTGGAGAGTGCAATTGTTCCAACTTCCCTGAAAATCATGTTGAAACTGTTCCAACTTTTTCACCTAGTAATTACATATTTAGTGTAAAATTAGAGATAAACACAAATATTTTGTAGTGTTATTTATAATGTTCAAAATTAAAGCCAATGTAAATGTTCAATGATGTTAGATTGGCTATTGTCTTAGATTCCTATGGCTACTGTGACAAATTGCCACAAACTCAGTGGCTCAAAACTACAGAAATTATCTCCTAACAGTCTAGAGGCCAGAAATCTGAAATCAAAATGTTGGCAGGGCCACATTTCCCTGGAGACTCCAGGGAAGAATCCATTCTTTGCCTTTTTAAGCTTCTTGTGGTTGTCAGCATTCCTTGGGTTGTGGTCACATCAGTCCAATCTCTGCCTCCATGGTCTCATTGCCTTAACCCTCTATCCCTTTCTATGTCAGTCTCCTCTGTGTGGCTTTTACAAGGACACTTATCACTGGATTTAGGACCTAGGATAATCTTCTTCTCTCTCTCAAGACCCTTAACTTAATGACATCTATACCTTTATAGACATCTATACCTTTTTCCAAGTAAGGTAATATTTGCAGATTTCAGGGATTTGAATATGGACATATCTGTTTGAGGGCAAACAGTCATCCCACTCTAGCTATTATACTTTGGTATCTAGATATGTTGCACTATGCAGCCATTAAAATCACATTGAAGTGGTATGGGAAAATGACCCCCACCCCCTGCAATGTTAAGTAAATACAGGAAGGTATAGTTGTATATATTATACAATTCCAATTTGCATGAAGAAATTAAAGAAAAAATAGAAAAAAACCAAATATCCCATAAGCATATTGTTTTAGTCCATTTTGTATTACTATAACAGAATACCATAGACTGGGTAATTTATAAATAAACAAAGAATAATTTCTTACAATTCTGAAGGCTGAGCAGTCCAAGGTCAAGGGACCCGCATCTGGTGTGGACCTTCTTGCTGTGTCATCCCATTGTGGGAGGTGGAAGGGCAAGAGGAAGTGGGAGTCAGACTCACTTTTACAAGCCCACTCTCTTGATAATTAGTCCACTCCCACAGTAGGGGCAGGCATTAACCTATTTACAAGAACATAGCCCTCTTGACCTAATCACCTCTTTCTTATTAGGTCCTATCACCCAATTCTTGCATTGGGGTTGAGTTTCTAACACATAGACTTTGGGGGACCTATTCTAATCATAGTACACACATAAAAAACAAGTGGGAAAATTTACATAATGATGTACCATAATACTTTTCAAGCGTACCTCTTTGGAATGATGGGATTTGTATTTGCTTTTATTTGATTTGATTTCAGCATTTTATCTTATAATAAGAGCAGGTATTCATTTATAATAAGAAATTTGTTTTATTATATTTTTGGTTAAAGAATAGATTAAATTAAGGCCAAAAAAGGTTTGAAAAATTAACTATAATGAGGTAAATTAAATAAAACAGATAAAAACAGAAGCTATTTAATTAAAATAACCAACTATAAATGAATAAACAAAACACATGTGTTTTCTAAATATTTTAACAAATGTGAAAATATAATAGAAAAACCCATACTGGTATTTAAAAATTTTAAGTATAAACTAACATATCGTACTTACATGGAGAAATATAAAATTTTCTTGAGAGAGAAGAAAAAAAGTTGAGAAATGGAGACATAGAATGCATTATTTGATGGGTAGATGATATTGTAAAATGCCAAATCCCTAAAATCATATAATGGCTTAGCAAATAAGAGGGGTTTAGAGAAATATCAGAGCTCAGCTCAGACAAGGGCCATATAGAGTCTCTGCCATCACAATGAGGTTAAGGGAAAACTTCAATGATATGAATATGCTGAAATGGCAAAATCCCAAATCCTGGTCTCAAGTTACTGATTTCAACCCTTGAGTCAATTATTCGTTGTAACAGAGCCAGGTTTACTCATCTATAAAATGGGAGTGATAACAACCATCTACAGGCTTCTTGTGAGAGTCCATCAATGTAATAGTACTTGGTAAAGCTGTCAAGAATTCTGTAAAAGTTGTTGCTCCTTCTGCCTGCTGTACATGTGTTTAAGTGATTGTAGTCTCTAGGGACTCAGAGGATATCAACTGCAGAGACTTTCCTGAGGATATATTTTGATGCTTTTTATTCTTACTTTTCTAAATTATTTCTATTACCATTTGTAAAACCAATTTTTGTTTCCTTTGATTAGTAGACACAATTATTGCTGGTCATTTAATCATATGATCATCAAACTGTTAGGTCCGTCTGGATGTTCCCTGGTCCCCTGGTTCCCAGTGTAGAGAACGAGTACTGGTACTGAGTTGAGCCCATGACAGGGTGATCACAGATACAGAGCAATCCCACACAGTTTATTAAAGGAAAAAGAAAGAAGCTGCATGAAGTGGAAGTGAAGAAGGAAGCTACACAAAATGACACAAAGTGAAAATATGTTCCAGAGAGAGAGGAACGGGTCAGTCTCCATGAGTGGAGAAAGACCCCACCTGATGTCTGAATGCACACTGCCTTATATGTGCTCACTAGTTTGTCCCTCCTTTCCCTTATTCCTACCTTTAGGGGTGATTGACTGGTGGGGGTTATATAACAGATCATATGACAGGTTACATAACAGGTTGGTTATGTAACAAGTTTCCCTCTCTGGGCATGTGTCTTCCCCAAAATCCTTCATGAAAACTCCACCCATGTTATGCTAATTAGATGGTAATAAACCCCAGGTCCATTAAAGGTCACAAGAGCTCCTTACTGTGTATGTTCCTACCAGGAAACAGTTCCTAGCTGCAATTTGGTTCTCAGCTACAATTCGGTTCCTGTTCTCCACCCTTAGCAATTTCCTTGCCTGCCTTGTCACCCGTTTGTCCTCCTCCAGACCTAACAAAATTTCAGAGGTAGAAGAGACCTTTGAGATTACTTAGTGCAACTCTCATATTTTATAGATGAGGAAATAGGCCATCAAAGGTTAAACTATTTGCCCAAGTTCCCCCAGCTGCTGCTGCTAAAGGTAGAAATAATGAATAAGCAGTAATGGATAAGGAAATGGTTATATTGTGGCTCAGGACCTCTTGGCTGAACACTAATATTAGACCTCCACAATGTTAAAATGAATGGCCTCACCCTGCATATCAATAACATTAAGTAATATCTCATTGGATAAATGTTGGGCAACATTTATCTGACTTATGGTAATGGACATTGGTGGTCTCTGTTTCTAAAATAAAAAGGACTCTGTGTCTAAGTAATACAACTGTATCAGTTATGAGACTTGATGCCTAGAGATTTAGCTGAAAATGTCACTTTTAGGGAGATTTAGAAATAAGCCATTAGAATTGAGAAATGGACAAAGTGCCTCAGAGTTGCCCCCTGCCCTAAAAATCAGCTAGGAAATCAAATAAGATCTGGTTTAGCAAATAGTTGAAAAATCAATAACATTAGGATATTACTGAAATTTGAAACTAAAAGTATGCTGTTATGAGCTAGTCTGAGGTCAGTCTTAAAAATGATAACCAAAAATTAAGTATTGTTTTTGTCTGGGTCACACTGTGCTCCTTAGACAGGACTTTGGACTCATATGAGTAAATGGATTTAGGCATGAACTCTGGAGGGATTTGTCATCTTTAGCCGGTTCTTGCTTATAGCCCACTAAGACTACTCAGATTATAAAAAATGTCATAATTCTTGTACTCTAAGAGAATTTAAACCTTCCACAATTGCTCAGTTAACTCATACATCCTTTTAAGAAATTCTGTTTCTGATAAGATGGAAGACAAAATGAAAACAGGTGAAGGCTGTGAAGTGCTTCCTTTATGTAACAGATTGCTTATAGGTTATTGCTTAGCTCTTTCTTCTACACAAGGCAATTTACATTAGGGAAAAAGTGTATCTTTGCACTGCTTTATTTTCTCAGAAGCCCTTGGCTAATGGCAACACTAGGCATAGGTTAAAACATGGAAGAGTGTTAGATATCCATCCAATATGTACGTATGATGGGGTAAGTATCTCCATAAGATGATAGTTACATTTATTTCTCCTTTGTTTTAATTTTCCATTTTCACAAAAATCTTGCAGTACTGACAAGTTAATAAATTCTGACACCCCAAATGCTTTTTAGATGGTTCTATAACATTTGTGAAAACCACATTTATCTCTATTATTTTAGTATTATATTAATAATTATATTGAAAATTTAGTAGCAAGACATGTTAAAATGTTAGATAAATACAAGATAAAAGGTGAAGTTCACATCTCAACCTGATACTACTTAGGTTTACAAATATCATATTTACATTTTTATCAAGAATTTTGAGTCCCTGATGGTCAGCACTATAGGGATTGTACTTTCTCTAATGGAAATGTGCAATGCCCCTTGGACCATGAGAAAAACTATTATTTGTTACCTCTTCCTCAGAGAAATTATGAGCTCTTGACATTTTATCCAGATTTCACTCATAGCAGCATTAATAAAATATTAACCACAACCCTACCAGATCTAAAATGAATTATCTTGCCCCATCTTTCTTAGACTGTACTGATGTTTCAATAATTAAGGCATAAATGTTTATTCTGTAAAATTTTAAAAATTGGTAGATCCTCTTGTTGCTGCTGGATTTTGTTTGTTCACTTGGGCCCTTTTTTATTTTCTGTTTTGATTTGAGTTTGCAGTAAAATAGGAATTCTGTGCTATTTAGTGAAAGCACAATCTACTTGTCTATTCCTATAATGCAATAGATATATAGACATGGCCGGTTTCCTTGTCAACAGATTCTAATAGAACGATGCTTTTTTTGGGTAATCTACTCTCCTAAGCATGAACATATTTCTTACTGAGCCACTCCCAGGAATCTTATCCCCTTTTCCCTGTGAGTAGTTTGGGAATAGGAGTACAATGTAATTCTGGCCAAAGGAAAACAAGGGAAAATCTCCTGAGGTGACTTCTGGAAAAGCTTTCCCTAGGTACACTAAGAGGTTCAAAAACGAAAATGTACCTCTTCTTCTGTTGGAAATTTTTATGTCTGACAGTTGCATCTAGAAATTGTGGAAGCCATTTTGTGACCACAAGCTAAAAATGTCTAAGGGGAAAGAGAGATATTACATGTATGTGATGGTTAATTTTATATCAGGTGACTGGGCCAAGGGGTGCCTAGATAGCTGATAAAATGTTCTTTCTGGTGTGTCAATGAGGGGGTTTCCAAAAGAGGTTTTATTTGAATTATTACATTGAGTAAAATGTAATAATTTTACTACTCACCCTCACCGATGTAGTAGTCATTATACAATCTCTTGAAGGCCCAAATAGAACAAAAACACATTCTCTCTGCTTGAGCTGAGAGCTCCATATTCTCCTGCCCGTAGACACTGGAGCTTCTGTTTTTCAGGCCTCTGAACTTAAACTGTTTCTTACACCATTGACTCTCCTGATGTGCAGGCCTTTGGGTTTGGACTGACACTACACCACTGGCTTTCTTGGGCCTCCAGCTTGCAGATGGTAGTTTGTAGGACTTATCGACCTCCATGATCACATGAACTCCTCCTTTAAAATAAATCTCTCTCTTCCATCAGAGTAGAGAAGGGAGAAAATAGATTTCTTTCTATTTATCTCTTTATATATCCTATTGGTTCTCTTTCTCTGGAGAACCCAGACTAATACAATGAGCCCATGGTGTTGTGGAGCTGATATAAACCACCTTGGAACTGCCTTGCCTTGGGATTTCTTTGGAGTTGTTTCCTTAATATTAAGGACATTTTGAATTGGGTCTTCTGTTACTCAGCCAAAATGAATTAATGGACCATCTGCCTTTCCTGTCTTTTAAAGAAGACAATAAGATGTTCTGAAGTAGTCAGTAGAATAGAATAGGAAGGAAATCTGAAGGTCTAAGCCATTGGATTATTTTATCATTGATATAGGGAATATACTGCATTCCTAGGGAATTAAAAGCAGAGAACAAAGTCCTGTCACTTCCTGTTGACATATATAGCTTCTCAGGTTCAATTTGTAAATGCAATAGTGTATATATATATATATATAGCTGTTGGAAGACTAAAGTGTAGTAGGACCACCAACAAGTATCATTGACACCGCATCGCAGTGACTGAATTGAGCAGGATCTTGAATGTGGCCACTACCTCAAAGCAGAAGGTTCTGGGCATAAAAATCTTAGCAAAGGGACCAAAGCAGATTGAGTAAATAAGACACAAAAGAATAGATAATATAACTTTCTATATTTATATGGTTTCAACCAATTCACTAAAATATTTTTTGACCAGAAACCAGGAATCTTAATGTGAGCTTCTCACATTCTTAATTATGGTAATTGGTAGTTTAGCACACACATACATTATTAATCCTTCTGAAGATAGATTTCATCAGAACAAGTAGTACAAGTTAGAAATTGTCTTAAAAATACGTACCAGTTTGATGCAAGCTGAACAGATAACTTGACATAATTACTGGTTAAAATATAATTACAAAGGAACTAGACTCCTGATAAAGTTCTAAGACTTCACCGAGGGGTCAAAAGGGTATGTATTCTTGGATGTAACATCAGTAGGGGATGCATATGGAAAGCTCTTGCCTGCACAAGATTTATGTTGGAAACTTCATAAGAGAAACCAGACATTACAGATCTGGGGCAAAGAAAGAAGAAACAAAACAATATTTGAGTTTGATATTAGGTTGCAAGTTAAGAGTACTAATAGTTAATCCTTGTGTCAGCCTGAGGAATGGTTGGGGAAAACTTTACACCACTTCAATTTTCTTTCTTCTTCTTTTTTTTTTTTTTATTTGACAGTCCTTAATTGAGGTTCAGAACTCAAATGCTAATTAGTCTCTCTCCCTTTAAAATTTTATTTAATCCCTTGTTGAGGGAGAGGAGTAAATCAGTCACATTTGTGAGGTGTGTGTTGGGTGTGCTGCTGCATTTCCAGGGAAAAGTGGAGCTCTTTTGGTTTAGGTTAAAGTAGGTCTTCCACTTCAATCAATACGTCTTACATCTAGTAAATGTGGCTACTCTGTTGGACAGTACAAAGTCAGAGGGTATGTCAGAATGCTTTGAACGAGGTCACTGAAGAAACAACTCAGAATGGAGAAGAAAGCCAGAGGTGGGGTGGTCCTAGAGCAGGTCCCATGACATCATTAAAGAGCCAGCTTCTTTCCTTCATTTGGTTCTGCATTCCCAAGAATGTTAGCTTTTTACCTGAGGCCACTGCACAAGACAACCAGAATTCCACTGAACATGATTTGATAATCTCCGAAGTAGATGCATTTTCATGTTTTTTTTTAAGTTTTAAAATTCTAATTTACTCTACCCAAATGTATTGTAGAGAATGAGCTATATGCCTTTAAATCTAGAATCTCCCCAAGTGACTTCTGAAACCAACTACAATGATGCAGCTTTTAATTCTATGAAGATATATTTGATGGAAATGAAAAACTAAACAAAAATTTAATACCCTTAATGAAACACCCTTAATGTTAGTGAGCAAAGAATTCACAAAAACTATAATAGACAAATAAAGTTAATTAAATTCATTTCAATTATTATAAAATAAAATAAATATTAAAGATGAACTTAAGATATCTGCACTAAGTTTATAATTTAAAAAACTTATCTACACCAGCAAGCTTTGAATTTTATTTACTCATTAATAGAATGGCCAGAAAAAACATTTCAATTCTATAGTTATAGTCCTCATACCAGATTTTTAAAGAGCACAGTTACAATTTAATAAACCCATCCATCATTAAAAGTATGAAATGTAGAAGGTATTAGCACTCTTTGTCTTACATGGTAAGGATAACAAATATTTACTCCTTTTTTTAAAAAAAAACATATTTAGAAAACAATTCACTAGCTGCTATTAGTATTTGGGATAGCCTCTAGTGAATTTTAATTCAAGAAAACAAATTTAAGGAGCCTAGAAATACACCATCCACATAGTAAATTTCGATAGACTGTTACCAGTGATTTTAAAAAAATAAATCACTTTGTACTGTTTATGAATAGGTTGTGTTTGGTGCCTCATGGTTCCAGTTAATATAGAAATGGCTCAAGAATATCTGCTCCAAAAGAATTTTGGCTCACTGGGCTTCTGTCAAGACTCAGAACTAAAGATACAGCTCCAAGTATAGGAAGTGAGGGAAATCTTCAAGAGTGAAAATGTTTTTAAAACTCAAAATAGCTCATACTGACTTTGGCAAAAGAAAGTTGTTATTTCCACTCCTCAACCGCCCGTTCCTACTCAAGCCCCATTCAGGATCTTTTGTGAATAGAATGGACACAGTGTGTAACTTCTACCAAAAGTCTCATCATGATCAAGCTCAAGTTTTCATTCTTCTTTCACTGTGACAGAGGTGGGGAAAGGGAGGCCCCCATCAGAGGTAGACAGAGGCATTGAGCACAGGTTTTAAGCATTTGGGCTTTGCAACCAGGCTGCATGGGGTGACTGCAGTTCCACTTTTGGTGTGATGTTGGACAGGTTGCTCAGTCCCTTGAGCCTTGAAGCAAAAGAAGACTGGTGAAAATGTCCACTCCTTAGGGTGGTTATGAGGTTTAAATGAGGCAATACATACAAAAGAAAGTGCCTGCCACATAGTAGATGCTCAATATCAATTAATGGCTCTGTTAATTTAGTTCATTACTAAAAAATCTTCTTTTTGGCTACACTCAGAGAACTCCTATTTTCATTGTTTTTTTGTTTGTTTGTTTGTTTTTTATAGGTAGCATTCATTTCTTTAAAACTACTCCTGTCATCAAGGCATACGTCTTAACAATCTTGATGCTATCCATTTTAGTCTTAAGTGGGTAGGGGTCCACAAATCTGCTGTGGAGAGCTCCCCAGCTTTCTGTCTCAAAAAATTAATGCACCACTTTGAGAGCGTGAGAAGAGCTAGCCTGCCACACTATAGTTGGACAGAAGTTTCTGGAGTAGTTGTGAAGTCTGTGGGTATGGAGCCAACATGGTCTTCTGACAGACTTTAATCTTTCGTCAGGGTTATATTCATTGCTAAAGATGTTTTCACTGTCTGAAAGCTCACTCATTTTACTTCGAATGTATAGCCAGAAACGTTGTTATAACTCCTAATTCTCTTAAATTTGATGGATATGAAATTCCTCTCAGATAATATCACTGACCTGGAGAAAGCACGAGGTGATTTGTTAACACAATAAAACTAGTAAACCGCGGGAGACAGGGTAGTCCTCTCAGGCCTGGGATTTCTCACAGCACTTTCACTTTATGGCGATATCTTTCATCCAGGGCATAAATTTGATTATTTTAGCACCTTTTAAAGATAGAGAATTTGTAGGGCATTTAAGAGATGGATATGTAGGCAATTTGGCCAACACAAGGTCAGATTTCTTTTTTTGACATAGTTCTATCCTAACAAATGTTCTTATATTTTTGCTTCCCGTTCTTTTCTATTGAGGCTGAGAATAAGTTTACATTTAAAAATGGATATTTTAAAAATTTATTTAGAAGTGGGGGGCATCACTGGCATTAATTACCTAATTGTTCACAAATTTCTATGATTTCAGCTTCAGCTCTTTGTTATTTTAAAAAGACTAAACAAAGTGAATTTAGGTGAGTTTCTCGGTTGCAGCCCTATGACACGTAGGTAGGTAATGAATCTCAGATTTTTGTTGGGGTGGGGGGAGGCTTTGTACTGATTTAGAAGTAGAAGAAAGGACTTAACCAGTCCTGATCAAAGGAAAGTAAATATCTGTGACAGGGAGACAGGTGCCTAAATGGGATGACTAACGAACCTGCTCTTGTTTGAAATTATAACATATGTCTTGAAAGGTAGTAGGAAAAAAAAAACAGGCAGTAATTTTCTTACATTTTTGTGTTATTGATTCTATTGTAAAACCTATAACACTCTCACATCTTGGTGTCTGTAATAATCACTTCTGATGTCTATTAACATGGCAGATTTCTTTGTCTACCCCATAACTACAGTAACTGAGGAATCTGAATTTTATGCACAATGAAGTTTGAGATTAACTGGCAAAAAATACCCCTCCCCCATTTTTTACTGCTGTCAAATTTGCCTTTGCTAAATCTTCAACTGGAATCAATTTACCTCCTGTTTCTCTTGATTAGGCAATTTGTTGTATTTTTTACTATTTTGAAAATAAATTCATTCTTTGATATTCAGAGATGCTAGGATCAATGGGAACTTACATTCTCTCTAGGTTTTGTAACATTTATTTAGCACTAACCTCCTACCAGGTACAGAACACATGGTGCTCAGGTGCATACATGTACCCTGCCCTCAGGATGCTTGTGACTGAGTAAAAGATGCAGACAAGCTGACAGGTACCTGGGCCTGGTCAGGAAACCATGAGAAGTGCTTAGCGTAGGTTCAGCAGAAAGGCACATAGTCCAGCTTTAAGGATGTGGGGAGTATAAGGAAATACATTCTGGAAGAGATAACACCAGAGGTGATTTTGAAATGATGCACAGGCTTCAGCTAGGATTTGGGGCAATCAAAGGCTGAAGAAGGCGTTATAGGTTGGGGAGAGCCATTTCCGGCAATATGTTAAAAGGACAGCATGATGTTCATGGCAATGACACATATTAGTTGGTGCTGGAGACAAGTCTGAAGGAAGAAGACAATCTTTGAATATCTAACATCTTGTCTTTGTCCTGAAAACAAAAGAAAGCTTGGAAAGAGTTTTTTTAAGTTCTATGACAAAGATGACACACAAAATTGCCATACATAATTATTATTGCATAATGGAACATTTTGCCTATCAAGTCAGTTTGCCTTTAGGCAATAATTCTTCCTCCTGTTGTGGTAGGTAAGAGCTAACCCCCTTTTGCAATAATCACTTGCAGTCTCATCTGTGAAATAGATCGGCAAGATTAATGGGCGGTATTTACCTTAACTGGAGATTTATGCAATTGGTATAAAGACACCATGGCATTTAGTGGTGATGCTTCAATAGAGACTATCCACCAGCATAGCCCAGACTATGCTTTAAAGGAACCAATTATACATGGAGACAATAGAGCATGGTGGTTAGGGACTCAGGCTGCAGATTCAGATGCTCTGTGTTCAAATCTGAGCCCTGGAATGTTCTATTGGTGTGACCTATCATACGTCACTTAAATTCTTTTAGCTTCAGTGTTTATTTTATTAATAGTACATGATAGTTAACAGTGATGAATTAAATGAAGTAATACGCTGTTATGGGTTGAATTGTGTCCCTGAGAAACAGATGTTGAAGCCCTAACCCAGTGACACCTCAAAATGGGGTCTTATCTGGAAACAGATAAGAAAATATCTGTGAGGAAGTAATGAAATTAAAATGAGTATATTAGAGTGGACCCTAATCCAATATAATCTGTGTCCTTATAAAAATCGGAGATACACAGAGAGATCATGTGAACATGAAGGTAGAGATCAGGGTGATGTATCCACAGGCCAGGGAGTGTCACAGATTGTCATCAAACCACCAGAGAGACATGGAGCAGACTTTTTCACCCAGGTCTCAGAAGGAACCAAAGTTACCAACACATAGATCTTAGACTTTGAGCCTCCAGAGCTGTAAGACAATAAATGTGTATTGTTTAGCCACCCAGCTTATAGCACTTTGTTATGACATCTCTAGCAAACTCATACATGCACATAAACACTCTGGGATGTAACAAGTGCTCAACAATTATTAGCCTTTCTTATTGCTGTTAATATGTTTTATGATACACCTGGCTTTCTACTCAAACTCTTCTTTGTCTAACCTTGCTCGTTTGGTGAGAGGACATTGTTTTATGAGTCATGGACAGGAAAGCTGGAGGTACAATGCAGTATGTGATGCACATGTATCTCTCATACATGTGCATCAGGCAGGGCCATTCTGAAAACATTGAAAATAGTCATTGACCAGTCCCAGGTTGTGTGGGGACGGTGACATGACAGAGCAGCAGTGAAGAGCAAGGGCTCTGGATATGAACAGTCTAAGCCCAACAACTTCAGGAAGAAAACCTCCTAATCAACAATTAAAACAAAATAACAAAGCACTAATACCAAACAACTTAATGGCTTGATTAGGGATGAAGGAGATTTTGAGCACATATTGATTAAAAAAAAAGTCTGCTTATATGGTTGCATATTTTAATTTATCCCTGAATTAAAGATATATATTTATTACATGGGATTAACCAGAACTCAAGATGGTTGGAAGAAGAAGAATACAAAGAAAAAAGAAGAGGAAAGAAAACAGGAGAAGGGGGAGAAGAGGAGGAGGAGAAACAGGAGGTGTGTGTGAGGGGTCCAGCCCTGTACGTTCAGGCAGCTACTTCACTGCGAATGAGATACTTGAGCAGAATTTCTCAGGAAGGTGTGATAGAACCTTTACCATCACCGTTTCTTCTTAAGGAGGGACTCTTACTTTGAGATTTGTGGTACATTCACTCTGGGTTTGATGTAACTGTGCTCTGCCAGTGTACTCAACCGATTTGCAAAGGAGAAGGAAAACAAAATAACTGGGCATGTGTGTGTGTGTGGGGGTAGGGTTGAGGGTAGGGGGAGTGATGAAAAGATCAAGAAAGGGGAGAATCAGAGAGAAAATCAGCAATAAAAAAAGAAATAAAGGAAGGGATGGACAGACATCATGGTTACGTACACAGGTTCTATACCCTGGCTCCATGACCTCATGTAAATTACCAACCATCCTCAAGATTCTGCTGCCCCATCTATAAAATAAAGTTAATATCTCCATGAGTAAATTGTGAAGGTTAAACTAGCTAATACACAAAGCACTTAGGTTGTTTCTATTCTGGTATTATCACTGTCCTGGGTATTCATCAAGATGAGGTGATTAAATAAATTGTGGTGCACGTAACCTATGATGGTGTTAAAAAGAATCTGGTAGGGTTTTTATGTGCTGATAAGACAGAATGTGCAATATGAACAGTTAAGTATAAAAGACAAGCTGTACGAGATAGTGCATAATTTCTACCCAGCTGTATGAAAATGATATATTTTCTTGCATATATATAGAGAGAGATAGAGATATAAAGATAAAGAGAGGGAGAGAGAAAGAGAGAGAAACACTGAGACTATTTCTGGAAGAATGACCAAGAAATTGGTTATAATGGTTCTTCTATGGAAGTAGTCTAGGAGACCACAGATCTCCCAGAAAAGTCAAATTTATCCTCTTTCTCCTATTTAACATGTTATTATTTGTGTGTATTACTGTTTAAATCAAAAGCGAACTTAAATCAAGAAGACAGAGAAATACGAGAGTAAGAATAATTCCTGTTCCATAATTTGGGAAGATTAAATGAGATTATACATAAAAGTTAGCAATTGTGCCTGGCAATTAAAAAGGCCTACAAAACAGTGACCATTGTTATCACTATTATTAATAAAGAAAGTCTCCTTTGGCTTTCAATGTAACTATTGAATGAATTTTTAAAAATGATTATGGAAGTATGGGACATTGGGACCACCAGTGATGCTGCCCACATGGCTTGGCTGCCTCCCTTTTGGGGTAAGATTGAGCAAACTTGCATGGTGTGGTTTACATGCATGGTGAATGTTGGCTTACACTCATAGCTTATATTTACGGCTTCCTCATCTTTTAAAGACCTGCGAGCATGCCAGAGCACCCATTTTCATGTTATTGGTCTAAAAAGAGTTCAGCGAATGGTCTCCAGGTGCTCCTGAGATTCTTTCCTAACAGAGATCTTCCCGGCCCCAAGGTTTGCAGAGTGGATTCTATGGAGAGCTGTGATTCCATGTTATGCTTGTGTCAAGGTTTTTAGTTTAAGGAAGAAATCTTAGAGGAGATTTTGCAGCTAATAGCATGGAACTTAATTTTGGTCCTCCAAATTATTAACAGAATGTCAGAAAAACAAGACTGGATTCTTGCTACTAAGCAAACCAGAACACATATATGTAGTTCGAAATTGTTCTCTGGGGGAAAAAAGTAAAATTAAAAAAAAATACATTAAGCGAGAGCAGAAAAACTAGAATCTTGAAGGGGCAATCTCAAGCCAACTAGGCGGCTAACATAAGTTGTTCTTCTCATCTTCGTCCTTGACAGACATCCTTTATTTATGAATTTACTTAATGAACCACGGTGATCCAAACTGTATCCCACTTACTTTTGGTGTACTACTGGAAAACCTGTTTTTTTTTTTTTTTTTCTGCTCCTGTACCTAGACCAGTGAGAGTCTACCTTTAATTGATTACTTGTGGAAAAGCTGCTAGACTAGAGCTTATTAGTGGCTGAGCTGGTGAGTCGGAGGCCACTTCGTAGAGATGAGCTGAGGAAGTTGTCCTCCATTGCAAACATGCTTTCATAGCACAATCTAACTTCGTGCCATGTGAAAACAAACCAAATAGCCTTAACGTGGGAGCAAATAGTTTGTTTTTCTTAAATGTCTGTGCTGTGTATAGTTAAATGTACTGCTATGGTATATATGTGTCGAGAGCATAAGAGGCTCATGAAAGAGTAATAGTTCTAAGTTTCTTTCCCTGCTTCCAGGGTTCTTTGTTCATTATTCTATAGTTTTTAAGTTGGTTAATTACATTTTCCAGTCTGTACATTGCAAGGCAAATAGGAGACACAGTTAGTGAAAAAAAAAAATCTGTTTTTAGTTTATCCTGTTGGTAAAATCCTGAAGACTTTGTTACCTTGGAACCAAAGTAAAAAACAGTAGGTTTGGCTGTTCTCTTCAGCTGCTTTAGGAAATAGATGTGGCAAGATAACTATTAGGTTTCATTTTCTCAAGGTCCTACAACTCAGGTAATCTGAACTGTTTCCCAGATAAGTCTGTCTGTGTCCTTAAGAGTCAACTAAAAAATGAAATTCTGGTTCCTAAAATTGCAGTTTCAGTCTTATGTGGTTCAATGTTCCTTTCAGAACCATATTTTCATGCATTTATTCATGCATGCATGTTTGTTCTCAACTGACATATATTGAGCACTTATCATGTTCCAAGTGCTATTTGAGATGCTGGAAAAATACAAATGACAAATAATAGAAAATCTGATTTAAAGGTTCTTTGGTTTAGGAAACAGATATGTAAATAGATATTTCTACCACAGTGTCTCAGTATTAAATACAGGATATTCTAAGACTATAGAAAATGGGCACCTAATTTAGACTGAAGTGGACTGGGGGTTAAGGGAAAGATTCCAGGAAAAGTTGATATCTGAATTGAATATCAAAATAAGTAGTTATTGGCTATGTAAAGAGTTGTACAAATTTACTTTTCTGACGATTAGAATGTCCTCTCCTTAATATTTAAGGAAATTCGATGAAATTAAAATCCATTGACAGAAACTCATAAGAAATCCATTGACAGAAACTACATCTATTTTTGTAAAGAAAACATTGAATCTAGGGTACCTGGCAAAAATATTTGTCCAGTGTAATGACACTGAGTAGAAAGGGAGGATGATGGTGACAGTTCTGAGTTTTAACTGCCTCTTGGGTCAAAGGATCAACTTTTAGTGACCTCAGAAATCATTTGGCATTCTTTATAAAAATAATAATGTCTGGGTTCTCTCCATGAATTCTGATTTTAGTATGTCTGAAGGGAGCCCAGGAATATGAATTTGTAGCAAGCCACCCAGATAGGTACAAGGCTTTTCTCTTTCTGACTTTTATTCTCATCACCATGCCCAGGCTCTTTTCTATCCTTCCACTAGCCTAGCAGATCCCTAAGAAGCTGTAATTTTCAAAAAGAATTATTCTAAATACTAAGTAACTGTGGAAAAGGTGCAAATAAGTCACGCAATTAGTTAAGCTTATACAGCACAAGGTATTGCTACTATGGTAAGTGCAGTGCAGGCTTTGGACTTAGAACATCTTTACAGGCCCATTCATAGATTATGTTTCCTCCCAGCAAAGGATTTTCATCTAAGACTACTCCACCTTATTTCCTGCCACCTAAAAGTTTGTCCATTGTTCACATAACTTCAAACTCATTTGAGTGTAAACATCTACTTTGAACTCTACTGCCTACTTGGAGTCTTTCAGCTCCATTTGGGTTTCCTATTCAAAGGAAGGTCCTCATCTGTAGCTGATAATGAAGGATGTATTAATATTGCAGATTAGCTGACACTCTATTCATTCTACACAGAGAAAGGCCTTTGAATTTTTCCCAATGATAGTGACACAAGTTAGAGATATCTTCTCCATAAAAAGATAATGCCCTTAACAAAGCACTTGTATGCATACCATCCTGGGCATATCCATGGTGCTCTATAAATATTTGTTGAAGAATGGATGAAGAAATACAGTAATTGTAAGTCATTCAGAGGCACACTTGTCTCAAGATACTGACATTTCAAAAGAGAAAAGTGATATCTCATTCCAGATCTTCTATTTGACATTAGCAAAATTGACGTTACTAAGGCACTATTTTAAATGTTCATTGAAACATGATGTAATCATTACTGCCCATCTAACTGAAACTTACAGCTGACCTCTCATGATCTCTTTAGAGAAAGTCTATTAATGAGGAGTAACTGGACACTGCTAAGTAGGCTATTCTCTTTCTCCATGAGAAATCAGAAGTGTCACAGTAAAATTATGATGTGAGTGATTTGAAGATATGATATCCATTTGATAAACATTTGGGAAACATGAGCTTTAGGAGGAGAAGAGCAAATTATTCTTGTCCACTAGAGCTTATAAGTGGACAAAAATCAGATAATAAAACAATGAGCATATTTGATTTAAACAAAAGGCACCTGCATTTCTGCAGCTGCATGGAAACTAGTAAACCTTTGGACTAGATCTCCAGCTCTGAACAGGGACCTTTCTTTAAAGTGGGTGAACGAGGAAAAGTAACTCATTGATGTCAGAAGATAAGAATTGGAAATTCAGTCATTAAATGAACATTTGGATTATATTGGAAAGTTCCTAGATGCCTAAACAAATTTAGGGAACATGATAGGGACATTTATTAATCTCAGTTTTGGGTTCAACATCTTCAGGACAACACTTACTTTTATTTTTGGAAAATTAGATGTGTGATGTGTACAATACAATAGGGGAAAGCCTACAATAGGGCATGGGCTGCCTTATCTCTTTTATTTCTCCTTTCGGATGTCTCTGAGACTATAGTCTAATGATGACTCAGATGGGTTCATTTTCCTGAGAAGGCTGCACTCAGTTAGGGGATACAATAACCTTTGAAAAAGAAAGATGAAATCCTGATGAGCCAGCACAGGAATTAACATTTAAAAATTGCTTCTTTACTAGCTCGGGACATAACAACAACAGTAATTATGTTGTTATTTCAGAAAGTTGTTAGTATCAAAATGGGTGTGGAAAGTCAAATCAGAGAATAAACTTCCTCTGCTTAATTGACATTTGGGAGCAATTCTTTTTTACCCTAATCATCAGCTTAGATTTACAGAAACAATATCTCTCTGAAAAGTCACACGCAAGAAGATAGAAATACTGTTCAAATAACATGAAATAAAGGAAAAATTGAATCTAATCCAGAGTACTTCACTATTAAAAAATTATTCTTTATGGTTCACAGACACATAGAAAACATGTTTAAAAGCAGGGAAAACTACTCTTTTTATCAGTATAATAATTTTAATATATTCTCAAAATATAATTCAACATTATTGATTGAGGATGTTATTGGACAGACACTTACACTGGTACTAGGTTTATAAGGATCACTAAGACAGATATGATTCTTGCTCTCTTGAAACTTACCTTTCATTGTCCTCAGATCTCTTCACATCTCCGCTTCTAGTTACTCCTTCATGAATCTCATCAATCTCATGGCTTAAAATCAAATATATCAATGATTTTCCATCTCATTCTAGATGAAAATCAAAGCCCTAACAATGACCCCCAAAATTTCTGGGCCTATCCCTTGAATTTCAGATTTCATATCTCTAACTCCCTGATTGGCATTTTCACTGGGATGATCGGTGCACCTCCAATTATTAATAACTGTTCAAAATTGAGCTCTTGCTCTCCACTCGCCACCCATGTCTCTGCCAACCTATTCTTCTCTGCCCTTTCCATCTCACAAATGCTAACTTCATTATATTCTATTCAATGTGGCAAAAAATCTTGGAGCCATTATTCTCTCTTTCTTTATCTGCCCACCCCCTTCCTGCCCCCTCTATCTCCTTTACTTTGCTGTATCAAATCCAAGACAAATTTTCTTAATGGAAATTGTGAAATAGATTCCCAATTCCTGGTTTCTAAACATTATCTCTACTGTTACCCTACACTAGGCCAACAAATTCTCTTGAAGAATGGATGAAGAAATACAGTAATTGTAAATCATTCAGAGGCACACTTGTCTCAAGATACTGACATCTCAAAAGAGAAAAGTGATATCTCATTCCAGATCTTCTATATGAAATTAGCAAAAGTGACGTTGCTAAGGCACTATTTTAAATGCTCATTGAAACATGATGTTAGCAAAAGTGGGATATCATAATTATTTACAACTGGTCTCTTAGCTTCCAACACTGATCGGCATGTTCAATTTCCCATAGGGCAGCCAGAAGGAACCTCTAACAAATGTCAGATAGTGATGCTGTCCTGCTTAAAACCCTCTAATGATTTTCCATTCCATTCTAGGTAAAAACTACAGCCCCAATAATGAACTCCAAAGCTCCATGTTGTCTGTTTGCACCAGTATCTTCCTTCCCAACTCTATGATGTCATCTCCTGCTTCTCTGTCCAACTCCTTTCACTCCAAGCACATTTTTTCCACCAGGTTCTGCATGTGGTCTTTGCTTGGTATGCTCTTCCCTACAAATGCCCATGTAATTTTTTCTTCCATTTTATTTAACACTCTATTTAAATTTCACTTTATCATAGTGAAATTCCTTCTATGACCAAAGAATCCAGAATAATACATTCACCTTCTTTACTCTCCCTTTAAATCTTTCTTTTTACTATTTCCCATACTTCTAATCATCTGCCTTTACAGTTGATTCTCGTTATTCAAGGATTCGATATTTGTGAATTTTCCTACTTGGTAAAGTTTATTTGTAACCTCCAAGTCAATACTTATGGCACTTTCATGGTAATTCACAGATAACTGCAGAGTGGTAAAAAAAAATCGAGTAGGTCAATGTGTACATTCTCAGCTGAGGTCTAACAAGGAGATGCTCTGCTTTCTTACTTAAGCTCTCATACTACAGGCAAACAAGTGTCTTTTTTGCAATATATTTATTGCCACATTTCTATCATTTTTGTGCTTTTTATTAGTGTTTTGCTGTTAATAAGGGCCCCTAAACATGGTGCTTATGTGCTTTCCAGTGCTGCTAAGTGCAAGAAGACATGGTACGCCTTATAGAGAAAACATATGTGTTAGATAAGCTTCATTCAGTGATGAATTGAAGTGCCATTGGCTGTGAATTCAATGTTAATAAGTCAAAAATTTACATTAAATAATGTATCTTTAAACATTACATTAAATAATGTATCTTTCTGTGAAATGATCAGAGAAGGCTTCGTGGAGGAAGATGCAGTTGGAATCTGCCTTAAGAAATAGAAGGATCTAAACATACATGGATTAAATTAAAAGGGGGAGAACTTTACAGATATAGTATTAAGAGCAACATATAAAATGCACCAAATGTATTCAGGAAATGGTAAAAAGTTCAGTGTGATCAGATTAGGGTATATGTATACATGGGAAAGCCTTGAACCAGATTACAGAGGTTTTTTTAATGTTACACTTTGGTGTTTATGAGTGACTAAGAAAATGATAGAGAACCATTAATTAATTTTGAAGAAGGGATGTGGTAATAGAACCATGTTTTAAGAAGAAAACTCTAGCATTTATATATAAGTTACACTGGAGTTGAGAAAGAATAGATTAGAAACATCCCTTAAAAAGTACTTATTTAGAATAGGACAAGTACATCTAGGAGCTGGATTATAGTAGTGAGGTTGCAACATAAAGGGCATCACAAATTTGAGTTATATTGTGAAAAGAGACTATATAAGAATTTGTGAATTATACTAATTTGCAGAAATAGTTTACATCTATAGTTGCACGTTAAGAAATAGTCGTGGAATGAATGTACATAAGCATTTTACTTGGATATGGGACAACTGCATTGGAAATGTATTGTTGTTACCAAATTGAAAAAAAAAATAAAACAACAACTGTTGACATTTAAAATTTTCAGTCTGGTTGAATCATGAGTAAAAGACATTTGATTCTCATATCTGAAATAGTACATTAAATTTATGTTACCGAGAAGTAAAAACAGTCATCAATCACTCATGTAAAATATGCATGTCAAGAGAGCATACACTGGGTACCATTTTATCATCTCTTCTCTGTGCTTTTTTGGTCAAATGAAATGACTTATCAGCCTGTGCTAAATTGCCAATTCTCAGATAACGTATACCTCTGACTTGGATCATTTGAAAGGATTTATCTCCTGGCTATAGAACACTACATACCAAGTGGCATTGTTTTTCTGTGACTTTGCTTGGAGAAAAGACATTAAATACACAAAACTATTGATTTTCTTGTTTCACAAATACTTCCAAAGCTCTTAACTTGACCTTATCCAACCAAGGACAAGCCTTTCACATTTGTCAGTGATCCTATGCAGTTGCAGAACATTTTACTCAGGCCAACTCTTTCTTTTCTCTTCACTTTTTTGAGTGATCAGAACTTGAGTTCTGACAGAAGGCAGGAGACAGTGGGAAACTGAGTTTCAGTTATCTAGAAACAATCCTTTGTAGATTTCTGCAAAATTTTATAATTTTTCTTATTTTACCTTTTGACCTAATCCCAAATATTATTATCTCTTCTTTGCTATTCTTTATGGAAATAATTATACACATATGATAATATATGCAAATAATTTAAAAGTACATACAATCAAATTGTAAACTTTAACTTATCCCCAAAACTCAGTTTAATCAGTTAACATTTTTGTACTTTTCCAGAAAGTTTATGTGTATGTATGATATGTGTGTCTGTTATCTTTGTTTTGTTAAATTGTTTAACATTGTTCTATTTTTAAATTAATAGGGAATAAAATTTAGTTTGCATTGGTGCACAGTTTTATGAATCTTAGCAGGCATATAGTTTTGTGTAAGCATCGTCGCAGTCAAGAAAAAGAACAATTTCTTCACTCCAACTAATTCCTTCATGTTTTCCCTTTGTGGTCATGTCTTCTCTCCACCCCTAATTACTGGCAACTCCTTATCTAATGATTACCTTATTTTTGTCTTTTCAAGAACGTCATCTAAGGGGAGTAATGCAGACTATACCCTTTTGACACTGTATTCTTTCACTGAACATAATGCCTTTGAGATTTATTCACGTTGTTGTATGTGTCAACAGTTCACTGTCTTTTTTTTTACACATGATTTATTATATTTCAGTTTAATTTTTAAAATTAAATTTTTGTATTTCAAAATATTAAGGAAGTGCAAGTGCTTTTGTTACATGGATACCTTGTTGGGCTTTTAGTGTGCCCATCACCAGAATAGTGTTCATTGTATTAATACCTGATAGCTGAGGTTTTACTCCTCACCCCCTCCCTCCCATCCACCCCCCTTCTCATTTTCCAATGTCCCTTACATCTCTTTGTGCCCACGTGTGCCTCTCCTTTAGCCCCCAACATGTGGTGGTGTTTTTCCATTCCTGAGAATCCAAATTGCTGCAAAAGATGTTATTTCATTCCTTTTTTATATCTGAGTAATAATCCTTCGTGTGTGTGTGTGTGTGTGTGTGTGTGTGTGTATATATATGTATATATACATGTATATATACACATTTTCTTTCTCCACTGATGAATTTAGAGACAGGTTGATTCCACATCTTTGCAATTATGAATTGTGCTGCAGTAAATATGGCAGGTGTCTTTTTGATAAAATGACTTTTTTTTTTTCCTTTGGGTAGATACCCAGCAGTGGGATTGCTGAATCTAATAAGTCTACATTTATTCTTTGAAGAACCTCTACACTGTTGCCACAGAGGCTGCACTAACCTGCAGTCCTACCAACATTGTGTAAGTGTTCCTATCTCTCTGCATCCATGCCAGCACCTATTGTAATAGGATCTTTTTATAAGAGTCATCCTGACAGGGGTAACGTGGTTTCTCATTGTGGTTTTAATTTGCATTTTTCTGATGATGAGTGATATTGAGAATTTCTTCATATATTTGTTGGCCATTTGTCTATCTTCTTTTGAAAAACTTTTATTCATGTCTTCTGCCCACATTTTAATGGGATATTTGTTTTTTTCCTTGTTGATTTGTTTGAGTTCTTTGTACATCCTGGATATTATTGCTTTATTGGGTATTTAGTTTTCAAATATTTTCTCCCATTCTACATACTGTCAATTATTTCCTTTGCTGTGTAGAAGCATTTTAATTTAATTAAGTCCCATTAATTAAATTTTTTTCTTGCTGTATTTGCCTTTGGGGTCTTGGTCATAAATTCTTTGCCTAGGTTGACATCTACAAGAATTTCCCTATGTTTTCTTCTGGAATCTTTATGATTTCATGGCTTACATTTACGTCTTCTATCTATCTTGAATTAATTTTTGCATATAGTTAGAGATAGGGGTTCTGTTTCATTCTTCTCCATGTGGCTTTCCCATTTTCCCAGCACCATTATTGGATTAGGGCTTACTTTCCCCAGTGTATGTTGTCCACTTTGTCTAAAATCAGTTGGTTGGCTGGGCGTGGTGGCTCATGCCTGTAACCTAGCACTCTGGGAGGCCAAGGTGGGTGGATCGTTTAAGCTCAGGAGTTTGAGACCAGCCTGAGCAAGAGTGAGACCCCATCTCTACTAAAAATAGAAAGAAATTAATTGACCAACTAAAAATATATATACAAAAAAAAATTAGCCGGGCATGGTGGAGCATGCCTGTAGTCCCAGCTACTCAGGAGGCTGAGGCAGGAGGATCACTTGAGCCCAGGAGTTTGAGATTTCTGTGAGCTATGCTGATGCCATGGCACTCTAGCCCAGGCAACACAGCGGGACTCTGTCTCAAAAAAATAAATAAATACATAAATAAAATAAAATCAGTTGGTTGTAGGTACATGGTTTTATTTCTGGTTTTCTATTCTGTTTCATTGGTCTATGTCTCTACTTTTGTACCAGTCCCATACTGTTTTGGTTACTATAGCCTTGTAGTATAATTTGAAGTCAGGTAAGATGATGCCTCCAGCTTTGTTCTTTTTGCTTAAGATTGCTTTAGCTATTTGAGGTCTTTTTTGATTCCACATGGAGTGTAGAATTATTGTTTTCTAGACTGTGAAATATGACATTAGTATTTTGATGGGGATTGCATTGGATCTGTAAATCTCTTTAGGCAGTATGGACATTTTAACAATGTTGATTCTACCAATCTCGGAGCATGGCATGTTTTTCCATTTGTTTGTGCCTTCTGTGATTTCTTTCATCAATGTTTTTGTAGTTCTCTTTGTAGACATCTTTCACCTTCTTGGTCAAGTATATTTGTAGGTATTTTATTTTCTTTGCATGGTACTAAGTTCTTGATATGACTCTTAGCTTGACTATTGTTAGTATGTGGAAATGCTACTGATTTTTATACATACATTTTGTAACCTGAGACTTTGCTGAATTTATTTATAAATTCTAGGAGTCTTATGGTGAAGTTTGTAGGGTTTTCTAAATATAAGATCATATCATCAACAAACAGGGATAATTTGACCTCATCTTTCCTAATTTGGATATGCTTTATTTCTTTCTCTTTCCTGATTGCTCTGGCATGGGCTTCCAATACTATGTTGAGTAGAAGTGGTGCCAGCCTACACATAGCTCTATGATCCAATTCTGGGCAATGGCATGTAAGCATGTCATCTGTCAATTTCTAGGAATTTCTTAAGAGTTGGATGTCAGGCATTGTTGGCCTGTTTCCCTCAGTCTTTTGATTCTATAGCTTGGAATATGAATATGATTGCTGGAACTCTATCTTATATGGTAAGTATGAATGTCACTGCTATATGATAGTGAAGGGGAAAACTAGATGTGGGTCTCTGAAGACTTTGTAAAACAAAGTCATACTGCAGCCCTCGATTGCCCAACTACAAAGATAGATAGATAGATAGATAGATAGATAGATAGATAGATAGAGGCTTTTATTGATATTTTACTTAAAGCACTACTATTTTAAATTTTCTGTTACCTATGAGAACCTAATTCCAATTCAGAATTGTATTATCCTTTTCTATGACATATTTTTAGTATATTGATATGTCATGATGATAGACATCACTATCATTAATAACTTTATGAATTTGTGTTGGTATTTTTATTGGGTATCTGTAGATATCTCCTTCACTTACCTATTTATGAATGGTGGTATTATGTCTTACCCATACAGTTTGCTCTTCATCATAGATCATTTAAAGTATATGTTTCATGTTTTCTCATTTAGTCTGCTCCCTTTCATCTCCTCCCTACTCTGTTTAGAGTGCCTGTTTCCTTGTGCCCTCAGCATCACTGAATCTTGTTATTTTTGGTTTATTCAATATTCTATTTTAGTTTGAATATGGTTTATTGGATTCCTCACTCACAAGGGAGATTAGGAGGTGATTGCTCAGAGGAAGTGCCTTGACTTTGAAGCCAGTTAGATGACTTTATCTGTCTAGGTGCTCCAAATGAACAGTGATAAATCAAGGGCAGATCTCAGAAGGGATTGTATTCACCATGTTTTAAAGACCTAGAAGAACAGTTTTGGATGAGTTGCTTTATGACTTTGCAGTAAAACATGTGCAACTCATGACCTATGAATATTTGAGTTTCTTCATAGAGCAATTACATTCAACTGAGGCCTTCATTTTTTCTCCTCATATCACTTTTAAAGTTTTACAAGTATTTTATTCATTTGTAGTCAACCTCTATTAAAGTCTACTGACTAGAAATTATAATTGTGCCAGTAGCTAGTGAAAGAAACAAATAGCTACCTTATAAATCTCTCACTCATCTTACTTTTTGTGGTTAAAGTGATTGACTCTGAACACCAATAATGTTAGCCAGTTCTAGGTGAAGATCCACCTTTCCAATGCACCCTTTAGGTAAATCTATTACATTGTAGATATGACTATGACTCTGAAAGAAATTATAAGCTATCATCACAAACAATACTGGCTTTGTGCAGATTCTAGTTAAAAGATAACTTCACACTCCTCCTTTACTTGAACTCAAAAGAATGCAAATTATGGGATTTGTATATTTAAATTTTATTGGTTTTGCCATGGTTTTAATTTTCCCTTAAAGAGTCAGTGTTAGTTTCCTATGGCTGCTGTAACAGATTACCACAAATGAAGGTAGCTTAAAAACAACAGAAATTTATTCTCTCAGAGTTTTGGATGACAGAATCCAAGACCAAGGTGCAAACATGTCTGGTTCCTTCTTAAGGCTTTGAGGGAGTGTCTGTTCCGTGGCTTTGTCCTAGCTTCTGGTGGCTTGCAGTCCTTGGCATTCCTTGGCTTGTAGCAACATGAGCCTAATCTCCTTCTCTACCTTTACATGATTTGCCCTTCTTTGTGTCTCTGTGCCTTGTCTGCCTCTGACTTTCTCTTAAAAAGACACCTACATCAGGATGATTGCATCTTGAGATTCTTACTAATACTCACGAAGATACTTTTTTCAAACAAAATCATATTCAAAGGTTTTGACAGGATATGGGCATATCTAAAAAGATAGGGGATCACTATTCAACCCACTACTATGTACATTATATATTCAGGTAAATGTGATTCATGTTCATATTCCAAAGCTATAGAAGATGTCCTAGGACCCAAACAAAACATCTCTCATACAACCAAGAGGAAGAGATATAAGTTGAAGTACTTGTGTACAGGGGAGGAGATACTCTCTGAATACAGATTTCATAGGTATGTTACCAACCTATATGTGTGTCTCCTCAGAATATTGCCATTTTTATTGTACAGTGTGAATATAGGAATTATGTTTCACACAAAGAAATTGCTTAACACAAAATCATTATTTTCACTCTAGGATTTCAATGTAACATAATACTTTCAAAAATAACTGTTGATTAAAAACAGGTAAGGGTACACTTGGGCAAAATAAGCATGCAAGGTCTGAATGATCTACCATCTAAGGTGTTAATGGATTTTGTTGAAAAACTTACTGAAGCACTGCCGATGGTTATTTATGAAAATTTACTGAGAACTGAGAAATGACAGGATTGAATGCCAACATTTTATCAATTTTCCAGGATACAATGAACCGCTATCATGGTAATTATGGCTCAGTGAATGTAACTTGAATCCTTCAGTAATGGGACAACTATTAAAAAGAAGAACCTGAAAATCCTCTCAAAGGTAATAAAATCATGAACAATGAATAGAATTGGTTTATAAAAAAAATTGTGACAGATGGAATTTAATAGCTTTTTGATAGGATTACCAAATTAATAGACTATGGAAAAGAAGCAATTGTAATATGTTTTTATTTTATTATATGTCATAGTCTCTAGTGAAATTTACATCAATTCAAATTTTCTGGAAAATAAATAGTGTCTTGTGGCTTGAAAATGACTTAAGGTCTCAAACAGTAAAAAATAAACAGCAAAGTATTTAGTTTGGAGACGAGTAGGCTATTCTGATCCATTTGAATTTAAAGTAAAGCTGAATTTTAATAACTCATTTGAGGTCTCGAAGAGATAATTTTGTTGCTAGAAACTTTATCAGTTTAGAAGAATGAAAAACATGGCACATTAATGCATGCCAATGAGACTCGCATATGATGGCCATTTTTCCCTTACTTTTTTTTTTTAAGGAGAAGTATGATGGGGATAAAATTTGAAGGTGAAGTTATCTAGTAGCTAAAATTAAGAGAAAGAATTTTGATGCAAGCTTTGACATAGCTGTGGATGCTGTATTTTGTTCTACAAGGCTCTCTGCTGTTTTTTTCCCCCATTTTTAAGATAATTTTTTTACAAAGATATCTCTCTGTTATAGGGTGTATAGCAGGTCCTTGAATAATGTTGTTTTTTTTTTCTTTCAATAATGTTTTGTTATAATGTTGATGGAGAAATAAAAAATCAGTTCTGATATAGGGTCACTGTTTGTGTGGAGTTTGCATGTTCTTCCCATGTCTACGGGGGTTTTCTCTGGGTACTCTGGTTTTCCTCCCACATCCCCAAAGTGTGCGCATTAGGTGAATTGGTGTGTTTACATGGTCCCAGTCTGAGTAAGTGTGGGGGTGTGTGTAAACGTACCCTGCAGAGTGGCATCCTGTCCAGGGGTGGTTTCCGCCTTGAGCCCCGAGTTTCTGAGATAGGCTCTGGCCACCCATGACCCTGAATTAGAATAAAGTGGGTGGGGAAATGAATGAAACAATGCATGAATGAATAAAAATTATTGTGAAATAAGAATTCACAAAGCAAATGATATTTATTCAGATGCACAACAATAAATAATATGATATGAAAGCACTCAGTGAGTCCACTAGCTATACTTGTTATTGTTTGTTTTTGAACTACATGTTGGTTGGGGGTGCTCCTCACAGTTTTCACTCTGCAAACATTTATTCCTTGCTTTAACTAACCATCACTATGACCACTGTCACTCACCCATTTACCAAAAATTGGGTGAATAATTCTCTTACTTGTTTTTATTAATCTTTCTTAAATGTATGTGTAGCTCACATTTATTTCAGTGTTTGATATTAGAAGTGTTTTGGGTCTTTATTTAGAAGTTCAGTGATGTTTTTGTGAACAGAAATATGACATAGGAACTAATCTCTTGCTAGGATCAACTAGCCTACAGTAAAATTGGTTTGGGTATACATTGTTTCACTGAAAGTCGGTTTGCAGGAACTTATTGATGATATTAAGTGAGAATTTACTTTATTTGATCTTTAAGCGAGGTTGCTTTGAGAATATTTCATCAAAAAGAGAGGGAAAGGGGTTTTCAGGTTGGGAAATATGTGAGTTATATTGTTGGGAGTTAGAGGTTTGGGTAGGGGAGAAGATGAAATAGAACCATAGACCTAAAGAATTGCAATTGAGAAAGAATTGTGTCCAAAGCATTGCATTAAAGATAGTCTAGCATTAAACATGATATTCACCAGGTACTTTAATAGACATAAAATTACAAGGATACATTAAATGAAAAAGCAAAAATGTAAAATTTTATGTACAATGTGCTTAACTATGTAAAAATTACACAGAAAAAGGTGAGAGGTATGTTAAAATTATAGAAATTGTTATTTTTGTATGTTAGGATTGTAAGTGATTTTTATATTCTTTTTTATGATGATTTTTTCAAATTTTCTACAAAGAAAATGCAATTCAACATTAATTAACCTCCTGAAAAAATAAAATTTTTATGTGTACCACTAAAGTTTCCCTGGGATAAGACATGAAATTAAGGGAGTTAAGATGGAGTAATTTTTAAATATTCACCCCTTGTCAAAAATGTGATAGGGCTTCTTGTACTTTATTTCCTTTAATCTTTAAAACAACCATTTGAGATAGATGCCAATACTAACAGTCCCTTTACAACTTGACTTTGGGTTGTGGATAACATATTGCTCAAAAGATGCCAAATGAATAAATCAGAGACAGTTTAGAAAAGAGGAGAATGATTAAAAAGCTTCAGGTACTGATTTATGATGTGATCAGAGTGTATACAGAGTTCTGTTAGGCATAAATGTGGTCAAGAAGAGATAAAGTAAGAACATAAAATGACACAATTATTTAAAGTGTTCTTGCCTAAAATAGCAAACGTTAAAAAAATCAAACCTAATCTGATCATGCTTCTAGATCTAACTTTCAGTTTTAAGCAATATAGGGGACTAAAAAACAGGGGGAGGGAAATCAGAAGGATCCAGAGGATATAAAACTCTACAGAACAAAGATCCAGTTTCTTTGAGATATTAACTGTAACAAAATAAAAAGTGAGAAGAGGAACATATAGACCAAAAGACAATTAAGAGGCAAAATACTAATTGCTGGTAAGAATGTAAAGCAATAGAAATTAACTTCCTTCCTTCCTTCCTTCCTTCCTTCCTTCCTTCCTTCCTTCCTTCCTTCCTTCCTTCCTTCCTTCCTTCCTTCCTTCCTTCCTTCCTTCCTTCCTTCCTCCCTCCCTCCCTCCCTCCCTCCCTCCCTTCCTTCCTTCCTTCCTTCCTTCCTTTGACAAATAAAAAATTATATATATACTTATTGAATGCAATATGGTGTTTTAGAATATATATACAATGTGGAATGGCTAAATCAAGCTAATTAACATATGCATTACCTCACATATTTATTTTTTGTGGTTAGAACAAAAAATCTACTCAGCCATTTCCAAGAGTACAGTACATTGTTACTAGCTCTGTCATGTTGTACAATAGATCTCAAACTTTTTCTTCCTATCTGAAGAAATGTTTTATCCTTTGAAGAGGATCTCATCATTCCAACACCCAGGCACTGGTAACCATCATTCTACTTTATATTTCTGTGAGTTCAACTTTTTCATTCCACGTATAATTGAGATCATACAGGATTTGTCTTTTTCTGTTGGCTCAGTTCACTAAACACAAATTGTGGAATTCAAAATATTACATCCACTTTGGAAGACAGTTCGTCACTTTCTTACAAAGCTAAATAAAGTCTTAGCATATGATGCAGTGATTGTATTCGTAGGTATTCACCCAACTGATTTGAAAATGTATATGAACACGTAAACCTGCATGCAATATTTACACAAGTTTTATTCATAATAGCCTAAAACTGAAAGCAAACACAATATCCTTAAATAATGCATTAAAAAACTTTGGTACATCCATACAATTGAGTATTGTTCAGTAATAAAAATGAATGAGCTTTTAAGCCAAGAAGTGCTATGGACAAATCATAGGTGCATATTTCTAAGTGAAAGAAGGCAGTTTGAAAATGTATGCTGCATGATTCCAATTACATAACATCTGAAAAAGGCAAAGGTATTAAAAAGATCAGGGGTTGTGAGGAATTTGGGGAAAGAAAGAGGGTTGAATAGGTGACACACAGTGGATGTTTTTAGAGTGGTTAACTATTTTGCATATGAAATTATGGATATATGAAAGTATAGATTTGTCAAAATCCATTAAGAGCTTTGTTGTACAACAAATAAGCTTAATGTATACATATTTTTAAAAATAACTTAGGAATTTGGGGAAAGTCCATAATAAAATACAGAATTTGATAAAAATATATAACTGCATTGCAAATGTAGGAAATGACTCCCTGAAGTGATTGGGGAAGAACATGCTGACCTAAGTAACTTTAGAATTGAGTGGAGTCTATAAAAACAAAGCAAAAGAAACTATGCATAAATACTATGCCAGTTGATGAAGTTTTTTCCCATGGGGATATGAGTTAACAACTTGATGGTGGTATATACGTACACTGGAATTGAACAATTAAATGGATGGCACATGGTATGAGCCAGGTTTCTTGCTGCTGTAGTGAAAATTTACAGATGAGAAAGGGGAGGTGCCTAGAATGATTCATGTGGTGATGAATTAGAGTTAGAGATATCAGTATCACCTTTTGTTTGGCTTAATGCAGACATAGATGATTACATATAAATATGTTTAAAAATATATGAATATACAATGTTTAATACACACATACATGTTTCTTTGCTTTGTCAGCTAAGACGGACTAAAAGAAATGATATCCCAGTAGCTGAGTTTCTAACAGCACTCTCCAATAAAGGAATACTTGGATAAATAGCTGATTCTAGGACTGTAGCAGGAAATATACAAAAGGAAGATGGAGTATCTTGTACAGCAAGAAAGTAACAAAAACAAAACAAAATACTATGATGAGGGTATGGCAAAGGGACACAGAAGCCTACTGAAAGAGCCCCCAAGGGCTACAGCTGAAACACTTTGAGCAACAAAATGAAGTCATATTGGATTATAAACACAGTATATTAGATCATAACCCAAAGTGTAAAGTGAATATTCTTAAATCCATACTGATATAAATAAATAATCAAATGAATACAGGGCTAAGTGACAAATTTTCCATGCAGAACAATTCCAATTAAATTTTGTACATACTCTACTATCAAAGATGTGGAGCATAATTATCTACTCCTTAAGTTTGGGGTGCACAGAGTGATTTTTCTTCCAAAGAGTACAGTATAGAAAAAAGAGGAAGAATAGTATCTTCGTAATGGAGAAAGGTGACAAACATAACTTCAGCAAGTTGATCAAGGTCAATAAGCCAATGTAGATAGTATGTACCTTTGATGTGATGTGATGAAAATGGTACCTTTCATCACTTATCTCTGTGACCTTCTCCCAAATATCCATACCCCAGTCTAACTATGAGAAAATATCAGACAATTCTAAGTAGAGGGACATTCTACAAAATACCTAACTAGTACTCCCCAAAGGTCATCAATAACAAAGAATGTCTGTGAAACTGTAACAGCTGACAGTAACCTAAGGAAACATGATAACTAAATATAATAGGGTATTTTGGATAAGACCCAGAGACAGAAAAAGACATTAGGGAAATTCTAAGGAAATCTAAATAAATATGGACTCTGGCTAATAACGATATATCCATATTGGTTCATTAATTATAACAAATGTACCATAGTAATGCAAGATGTTAATAATGAGGGAAATTGGGTGTAGCATATATGGTGATTTTTATACTATTTTTCCAACTTTTTTGTACATCTAGCTGTTCAGAAATACAGGTTACATTTTAAAAGTTCTAAAAATAATAGTAACATGTATTTAAATTAAATGTGTGGTACCTCTTTGGATTGTGATTTAAAGCAACCAGCTGTCCAATAAAAAAAGATATTTCAATAGTGACTAAATATTCAATAGTGACTAATACACTATTATTTTGAATTTTTTGTGTTTGATAATATTATGGTTTTGTTAGTGAAAAAAATCCCTTATTTTTTTTTAGAGTTTCATACTGAAGCATTCACAGAAAAAATTATATGATAATTTTATCATATAATTTATATGATAAATAATTTATATATAATTTATTAATCATAATTTATAATATATATAATTTATTAATCATTTATTAATCATATTTATATATAATTTATTAATCATAAATAATTATTTATCATATAATTTATCACATAAATTATATGATAAATTTAAGATTTACTTTAAAATAATCCAGCTGAGATGGAGGAAGGTAAAATAGAAGTTTTCATGAAATAGATTGGCCATGTGTCCGTAATTGTTGAAAGTAAGTGATGGGGGCTGGGTGTGGTGGTTCATGCCTGTAATCCTAGCACTCTAGGAGGCTGAGGCAAGAGAATTGCTTGGGCTCAGGAGTTCGAGACCAGCCTGAGCAACAGCGAGACCTCATATGTATTATAAACAGAAAGAAATTAGCCAAACAACTAAAAATAGAAAAAATTGGCTGGACAGGTGGCATGTGCTTGTAGTCCCAGCTACCCTGGAGGCTGAGGCAGGAGGATCGTTTGAGCCCAGGAGGTTGAGGTTGCTCTGAGGCAGGCTGACACCATGGCACTCTAGCTCAGGCAAGAGAGTGAGACTGTCTCAAAAAATAAATAAATAAATAAAAAAGTAAGTGATGGGTATTGGGAGTTTATTACACTATTCTATTTCTGTATATATTTTAAATGTTTTACGACCAAAAGGGTTGTTTTTTTTTTATTTTTTTAAGTTCTAGAAACATGTGAAAAAAAAATGAAAAACTAGCAGGTATAACTGAAAATACGTTGTCATGGGTTGCAAGGAGTATAGTACAAATACATTCTGAGTTTTATTCTTAAATCTATCCAATGTTGAGGAAGTTTATATACTAAATGGTTTTAGATGTCTACAAATAAATGTATTGCTCACATTTAGGATGATTTCTGAGGACAAAGGGAAGGTTAGTCTCTAGCAAATGTTTGATTTGACTAGTTCTGAACCATTTCATTGAAAATGTTTTTGTCTCAAATTCATCCATAGTACCGATCTACCAACCAATTCATAACCCACTGAATAAGTTTATGGAAATGGTCGCAATGGAGTTTTTGTTTTATCGATGATCCTTAAGTTATTTCTTTTAAAACAAACATCAATCATTTTTGCTTTATTTTAATGTTCTCTCTTTCTTATTCACTGATGCTTAGATATGTTTATGTATATATCTATTTATATGTGGAATAAAAATCCCTTTCTCTGAAAAATTTCACCATGGCAAACAATGATTTTTGAAAGATAGTAGTAATTATTGCTTAAACTCAAGGTGAATCTATAGACACCCCTAATGTTGTGAAAATATTTTAATTAATTTGTGTCTTAATTTGGTAGTGTGTATGACTGATTGTAGAGAAATGTGATATGATCAATTATGACTAATTGGTATTTATTCTTTTCTTTCTCTCTCTCTCTTTTTTTCTTTTTTTTTTTTTTTGCACCTGCAAGTCTTTTGCAGACTATTAGAGACAATAAGGCCACAGTGAGGGCAAAGTCTGAATTTTTGGCAAATATAAATAATCATGATGTCAGCTAGATAATCCCAAATGTATTCTATTAATTCACTTGAAAATATATATTTTCTTACTTAGCTGTTGGGAGAAGGTAAGTTTATTCATTGAAAGTGCCCAACTGCATTCCCTAATCTGTTAAAAAACGTGCTGTATGCTATATAGCTCTGGGAATAGTAAGGAGTTAATTCTCTCATTTATACACATACTTTCTCTCTCGCTCTCTCTTTTGCTCTTGCTCTAATTCTCCCTTCATCTCTGGAGAAATTTACTCCTTGAGTGAGAAGCAATTTTCCCATGGTCACACTTTTAATAGCAGAAAGAATCTAAAAACCCAGTTGTCTTTCTCCCAAATGTCTAATGTCTCTATTGAGTTTTGAGTATCATTTTTGCATCCTCTTAGCATGATGCCCTTTAGAGAACAAGTAGCAAAAAGAAAGAATTTTTTTCACTTCAAAATGAATATGTGTGTTTTTGCATGTGTGTGTTCAGATGTATGCACGTATGTCTGCCTGTGTATTTGCTTTGCAAAAAATATGACAGAGGAGGAAAATGAAAATGCTCGTAAATAGACGAAGCCTGGACTCTGAACAAATGCCAAGTTGACTCACACTGAGTCAATAGATTTCATTTAACCTTTGACTAATAGCCTCATCAGTAATTTATTAAAATATATGCCTATTTGTAGTTAGGGTTGTTGTTGTCCACTTTAATGAACATGAAAAGGTCTTCATAAATTTGTTATTTGATATCATGATCTGATGCCTTTAGGACGAAACACTAAATGCTGGCATTCAATCCTCTCTTGACCTCCATTTTCAATATCAACATACACTATTCCTCAGCATAAACCATGTTTGCTATTCCTTGAATGAATCCTAACCTTTTATTTCTCTATTTATGTCAGTTCTAGAAATATCTCCCTCTACACTCACT
Organism: Mirza zaza; assembly: GCA_008750895.1. Classification (NCBI taxonomy): domain Eukaryota; kingdom Metazoa; phylum Chordata; class Mammalia; order Primates; family Cheirogaleidae; genus Mirza; species Mirza zaza. The sequence goes on along the minus strand of VSMD01002545.1, from coordinate 23,906 downwards.
TCTTTCACTAGTAGTTCTAGTTTTAGCTGCCCCTTATGGGTATAGGCTCCATAAAGCTCTTTCTGTCTTCACAAGCTTTTTTTGATTTCATATTTTCTCTGAATCACTCGAGGAATAATTTATATTAATAGATGTGCAGATTTCCTGACTGCTGGCAGTACGTGGACATGGATGGAGTATTAGGTATCTTTGTACATGCAGATGCAATATAAATGTTTGTGAACCTAGTAAACAATGGGCAATTTTCCCAAGACACAATGGTGTATCCTGATCTCCCAGTGGTCAGTAGATAACAAGAAACAGGAAGCAAAATCACCAGCCCAGAGTAGTGGGTTCTAAAAGCCTATGGATCATGGGTCATCAAAAAGAGCTGCATCATAATCACTTTGAGAACTCAAAAAAATTTTTAGAGCACTATCCCAGAGGGTTTTATACTGGTTTGTGGATGTGTCCCATAATCTGCAAGTGTAGCTCAAAAGGATTAGCACTGAGGAAGACATGCGTGTTTATATAAAATGGCTATTTTCTAGCTTTAGGCAGAGGTTTTCTATTTTATTTTATTTTTTGAGACAAGGTCTCACTCTGCTACCCAGTCTAGAGTGCAATAGTTCCATCACAGCTCACCAAAGCCTCCAATTCCTAAGCTCAGGTGATCCTTCCATCTCAGCCTTGAATATCGAGGACTACAGATGCACAGCACTGCAATTGGCTAATTTTTAATTTTTTTTTTTTTTTTTTTAGAGATGGGGTCTTACTACATTGCCCATTTTGGTCTTGAACTCCTGGCCTCAAGCAATCCTCCCAGCTTGGCCTCCCAAAGAGCTGGGATTACAGATGTGAGCCACTGCACCTGGCCTAGGCAGAGGTGTTCAATCATAGCTACATTGCTATCACCTGGGATATGTCAAATTAAACTCATGCCAGGGCCTCACTTCTAGAGTTGCTCATGTAATTAGTCTAGATCAGGCTTTGGTATCTGCATTTTTAAAAGCTCCCAAGGTGATTCTAACATGCAAGCAGGCTTGAGGACTACTGTATAGGCATCTTTTAAAAATTCAACCCATAGAAACTACTGGAACTGTTTCTCTCTGGTTTCTAGTTCAGGCCATTTCCTATTCTTTTTCTTTACCTTCTATCCCACTCTACTTCCCACCCAAGCTAGAAAATATTTTATTTTTTGCTGGAATGATTTTTTTTTCCTACTCAGTTTTATGAATTTGTCTTTTATGAGATGGCTGTTGGAATGAGTTCACCTCTGAAGGCTGCCAAGGGTGTGTGTAGGGAAAGTAGGTGGTAAGATAAATAGGATGATTCCACCATCCTATTTATCTTCCCAATGAGCAAAGGAGCTTACAAAATCTTCTTTAAAACTGTTTTATGTTACCAAGATGACTAACTGCCTAGGCTTAAATAGTAGTGTGAATTAACTCTCAGCATGTTTCAAATAGGTCACCATAAAAGGTAGTTTGAAAAATTAAAAGGAAAAATAAATACATAGGAACCATGTTGGCTGTTTCCAGGCAACCCAAGCTGTCTTGTTCCCTTCATCCACAATTGCTTTATTTCATCTGAGACCCTCATGTTTCTTTCCTAATAATTGATCACTTTTGCCAGAATTGAGAGTTGGCTTTGGAAGTGTTTCAATGCTAGATCAAAAGCAGCAACAAATTTTTGCTTTCGAATCATTCTGTCATCAATTTGAGACCTAAGTTTGATGCATAATTTATTCTCTCAAAATGAAAAAGAACAAAGTATGTATCTATTTTTTTTTTTAAAGTGGGCCAAGAGCCTGAGGGGATTTCTGGACTGTTGCCTCCTTACAGATAAGCACAGGTGACAAATACGGTTCCACTCATTCCTAGGATATCACAGATGGATGCATTTTTCAGCTTCAGACAATTGCAGTTGAAAAAAAGGAAGTGGGAGGAAATGTTCTATTTTGGCCTTTGACTAACTGGGTCCTCAAGGCACCAAAGGCTGAGCCTACTGATCCTAAAAACAAAAGAAAGTTATGCCTAGAATACAAAGGCATAAGGATGCAAGCAACCTCTTTTCATGGGCGATTACGATGTAATTTTTGGTTGCTCTCTTTTAAATTGGCCTTTGTCTAGGGGTTGCATCTATATTCCTATTGCAGGGGCTTTTGATGTGAGGGTCATGGATATAACCAATGGGGTGTTGGTGATGAACTTGCTTGTAGAGTTCCAATATTTCAGCACCAATTATCTGATTGTTATTGCAGTGATATACCTGAAAGAAGGAGTGCCTATTAGTTATTGCAGCACAAAATGTGTCACAGAAAATATCTGCCTTATTTTGAGGATAGGTGTTTAAACTCAAAGGCCTTTGTTATGAGTTCTTGAGTGCGGAAACAGACAAAAAGCTGTGCGGTAGAGACCCCCAGGGTCACCTGCAGCAAACCTGCCTTCTGGTGGACATTCCCTTGTACGATTCCCTTCCCTTGAGTGTAGGCAGGACTTGCGGTTTTCTTCTGAGCAAAAACGACGGATTATGACAAAGGTGATGGGATGTCATTCCCTGGTTAGCTTATGTTATATGGAAAAGATGGTGGGATGCTGCTCCCATTTTTATGTTAGGTTATGTAAGGTTTCATCTTAGCAGATTGAGATTTTCTATGGGCTTCATGAAGTAAGTGGCTGTGTTGGAGAAGCCTATGTGGCAAGAAAGTACACGGGCCGTCCAGGGAATTGTGTGGCCTCTGGCAGTTGAAGGTGTTCTCTAGCAAAGAGCAACCAGCAAAAAGCTCAGACCCATCAGTCATGGAACCACAGTGAATCAGCCAACAACCTGAATGGGCCTGGAAGCTGATTCTTCCCCGATCAAGACCTCAGATGAGAATACAGCTCATCTGACTTGTTGATTGTGACTTTGTGATACCCAAAGTAGAGGACTGAGTTAATCCATATCTAGACTTTTGACTTCCACAAACTGTGAGAAAATAAGTGTTCTGTTTGAAGCCACCAAATCTGTGATAATTTATTATGCAGCAATAGAAAACTAATATAAGCATAGACCTCCTAGGGACTTTTAAACTAACAAATTAGCCTAGCCATTTGCTTACCTGAACTAGGTAATTAAGAAATGGCAATTTAGTTGGGCAACAGCATCACAATCTTCTGGCTCAACAGTGGAATATAATAAAAGGAAGAACTTTGACTCATTTTGACCAGAAATCAAACTCGGGGGGTGGGGGCTGGTGGCGTGAATACACAATTTTTCTGTTATGTTCTTAGCTTCTCTTACTATAACACATTGACATTATGCTATTCCTTTTCTGCTATTTGTTCTCATAAATTTTCATCATAGGAAAAAAGAGAGTCATCTTCATTTTTCATCAATGAAAGTATTGTTTCCCATTCTGCCTTTCCCCAGGATCACTTTTGAAAAGTAACAAAGGATTTTATTACAGAAGCTGGGCTTCTGGGGCTTGATAATTTATTCACCTTATTATTCACTGTTCGGTTGTTAGAGATCAAAGCAGGTGCCTCAATCTTTAAAGCTGGACAATGATATAATATAATTCCAATCAGTGGCTGAAGGAAGGATGCATCCCACATAATGCAGAATTCAGTTAAGCACATTGGTTGGTAAAGAAGAAGGTCTGAGCTATTTCTTACAGGTTGCCCAGTTGTTAGAAAGACATTTATCCATTGCTTTCTCTGCCCAATCTTATTTTTCTTTTGTTTTGCCGCTCTTAAAAATGCAATTTAATTAGTTTTTCTTTATATATTTGCTAGGATGCTACCAATCTTATTTTCTATAATTATCTGGGAAGTAACTATATAAAAATTAACAAAATGTATTTAAAATGGTCAGTTGATACCAACACAGAAAAAAGCATAATTTTACCAACAATTCTATTTTGACTAGCATCTAGGTTGATTTTTACCAAGTGCGTAATAGCACATTTGACCTCTGGCAGGGCTGCTTTCCTTTTATATGAAATTAGTAATCTTGAAATTGAAGTGTACTTCTGGGGGCTATTGCTTCTCAGTCATAGCCTAAATTATTATTTAATAATAATATATTTTAAAAATTTGACACTGATTCACATGATCAACACATACATGTATGTAGTATGTTAGAGAATGAGTGCATGAAGGTATATATATATATACACACACACACACACACACGCACCCCTTCTTATTCAATATTACTGCTACATGGATTATACAAATATAAAGTAGGACAATGTGGAGATACTTTTTTTCTGTCCTTTTTAAGATTCTCTTTTTGTCTCTTGACAGTTTGATTATGATGCATCTAAATGTAGATATCTTTGAGTTATCCTTCCTGGAATGTGCTGAATTTCTTGGATGTGTAAGTTAATCTTACTCATAAAGTTTGGTAAAATTTTGGTCATTATTTCTTTGAATGGTCCTTCTCCCCCTTTCTTTTTCTTCTCTTATGTGATTTTCCAGAATGTGGATGTATATTTGTTACACTCTTTAATGTCTCACAGGTCTTAACTCTCTATTTATTGCTCTCATTCTTTTTTCTTTCTGTTTTTCAGATTGGATGATCTCAGTTGACCCATGCTCACTTTGCTGATTCTTTCCTCTGCGTGTTCCCATCTGCTGTTGAGACCCTCTGATGATTTTTTTTTTTTAAAATTCAGTTATTGTACTTTTAAACTTTCATTAATTTCTTGCATGGTATTGTGAGCTCTTTATTTCAGTTTGTGACAATGTTAAAGTGTCCTTCATTTGTGTGTATCTTGGTATTTAATTAAATTATCTACTAGAAAGAGTTGCTCCAAATCAGCTAAGTGATTTAAACTGAAATGGAACTTAGATTTCCATCCTCGTATTTATACACCAGGGAAAATACTGTGCTGACGCCAAAGGGCACCTTGTTTCAGAGAGAATCATCAGTGCTCTTTACTGTCTGTACTCTGAAAGGTAACTTCCACTGTATTCCTGTGTTCCCTCTCCATTATTTATTTATTAACTATAGACTTAAATTGAAAGAAAAAAAAAACAACTCAACAATATTACATTTGTCATGCTGACTAGCTTTTAAAAAATTATTGTTGCAAGTTAACCTTTTTTGGAAATTTTAAAAATTCAGCCTACCACACAGTAACGTCAAACTCCTGGGCTCTAGCAATCCTACTGCCTCGGCCTCCCACAGTGCTAGGAGTACAGGCATGAACCAGGCACCTATCCCTACTATGATGTCTTGATGCTAGATTCAGCAGAAGGAAGAATGCTTTTCTTCTAGATATATGCATGACTTATTCCCTGATTTCCTTCAAATCTCTGGTCAAACATCACCTCTTTAGAGAGTCATTTCACCACTACTTAATACAAAATAGCACCGGATATGATGCCTCACTCTCCGTACTTTTTTCCTGCTTAAATTTTCTTTTTCTTATGTATCACCACCTGACATATGATATATTTGTTTCATTAGTTTTTGTCTTTTCCCACTAGAATATGGGGATAACAAGGCCTGGGGCATGACAAGGGCTCAAATCATATTTGTCAATTTTAATGAATTAATCAGCTACAACCAACAGAACTGTAGTAAAGTGATTAGAGGGCACGTCTGTTCTTTAATACTGAAGGAAAAAGTGCAGTCATTTGAGATACCTCTGTTTTTTGAATTACATTTCTTCCTATTAACTTAAAATGAGGGCCACATCTGTCTACTTCCAAATTGCATCCTTTGATTCAACATTTTGAAAATAGTCTTTAATTAAGGACCAAGGAAGGAACGAATTATGAAATTCTACCTTAACTTCAGAAGCTTTTGGTAAAATTTAGATGAGAGGTCATAGAGCAAACAGTTCTATTGCTTTTATAGAGCAAGGCCATTCATGCCATCTCATTCTTCTTAAAACTCTTCCATAGATTTCTTTCTCTAAAAGTAATGCATGGCTGATTCTTTCTTCTTACATTGTTTTTTTTTTTTCCTCCAGTAAAATTAAGCATGGAATGAAAATAGATAGGGATAGTGAAATATATTTCTTCCAATAATATTACATAGTTCTGTGAACATTTCTAATGTCATGCTGTATCTTAAATGTTAGCTATTCTTTGGTACATTGGAACAATCTCTATGGATTGTTTTTTTCAGCGCACTCATGCTGCAAGTCATACAAATAAATGGTGCTATAAGCCTATCCCAAACAGGCTATTACCTCGAGTTCTCAGAATCCCAATACATTGGCTGGACTCAGAGCTTCTTTAAACAAGTAATTTATAACAATTATGTCTTACCTCTATTTGAGTTTAATGGAAACACAGATATAAGGATTAAGCTTTAGGAGGAATGTCACAAATGACCTTAAGACAAAGTTACTTAATCTGTTTCTATCTTTGTTTGCTTGTGAAAATCCCCTAACAGCATGTTTTCTCAGGACCAGATCAAACTTGAGGCTAGGATATGTAGAATGGAAAGCTTAGTGTATTTCTTTTTTTTAGTTTAGTCTAGCTTGAGCTAAGGAGCATGTGTACTGGGGTGAAAAGAGTCCTGGTCTAAGAATAATAAAACTATATGTTGCATCCAATTAGATCACGAACTAACTGTGAGGCTTTTCAAATGGTGGTAGGTTTCAGTTTTTACATGAGCAAAACAGTGGGGTTGCAAGAATGACATCGAGGCCCCACTTCTGACTCTAGTTTACCATGAGGCTGGTAGTGAGTAAATTACCAAAGAATTGACCTTCTGATCCATTCATATTTTTAAAGAATTTTGAATTTTGGATATGCTAATTTTAACTGGGGGAGGCCTAAGAAGAAATTGAATCTATTTGGGATTACTATTTTACCGTTAGTAGTAGAGAGATAATTTGGCAATTTGACAAAGTGAACATAGTGGACATATTAGAAAAATCCTTCTGGTCCTCCCATACATAAACCCTAAAGCCCACTTAAAATCTTCTCCTTTATGGGGAACTTTTCCAACTTAAGATGGAGGTAAGAATTCTACATGACTTCAAAGCTTTAAATAATTGGATCTAAGCCTTCCAAATACACTTGCCAAATAAAATATATATACATATATGTATATATGAATGGTATTTTAAAAATTATTTGCCAATATTTTCTCTTCTTTTTGTCCCATTAAAATAGTAAATATATGAACAAAGAGACTATTTCTCATTTTTTCTGTTTTAAATTTCATCAAGTGACTAGTTTTGAGGTCAAGTTCATAGATTGGGTATTGAACATTTCATCATTTTATAATGGTGAATAATGTACCCTATAAAATAAGATTCTTGCTGTGCTTATTCTTATAACAGCATATTCCTGCTGTTCCATGAATTAATATCAACTATATTTCTGGGAATATGATGATAAAATGAAAGAATAATGGTCATTGACTGATGAATTTATTAGAGGTGGTTTGTTCCACTTAGTTTTAGATTGTCAGCATTTACTCTGTTAAAAGCATTGGATTTTTATTTGTAATACATTAGATTTATCTTTAAAACAAATGAACAGTGGAGACTATCAATGTCTTAGATGAGCTTCTGCATACTAACCTTTATACCATATTTTCCCTACAATTTAGTTCTTCTCTGAAATGTTTAAACAACTTTCTGAACCCCAGATGATTCAGATCACGACTTTATTGAGTGATACAAGTGTTAGCCCCAGCACATAATATAACCCTGCAACCAAAGAGAGCCAGGAATGTTCTTTAATGTTCCATATCCAATTCCAGGAAAGAGTTTTTTCAGTTGTCCAGAATGCTATATGGTCCAATAGACGTCAATGAAGATTATTTTATGCTTACAATATTGCTTCAGAATAAGAACAAATGCTACATCTGTGTATGAAATTTGATTTTTCAAAACCCACACTTCATTCTGATATCAAATTTAAAATGCCCTTTGAGAAGCTTCTCGAACCTGAAAAAATAATAAATCAAAAATCCTTGAGTACATAAAGTTTATGTGGGTGCTCTGCAGAAGTTTTGCCAGTAAGTTTAAGCCATGGTCCTCTAGAAATAGTGTTTCAGAAGATAGCTCTGCAAATCTAGGGAGGATATAAGTCATGAGAAGGCAGCTATGGGAAAGGAACCAGCTGGCTAAAATAAGAATAAGGGTTATGCATTTTCCTCTTCATGTAGAAAGATTGTTTTAGTGGAGGTATTGTCTAAGGAAATGAGCTACACATCCTGGCAATTTAGGAATAGCAGAATACATTAAGAGAGTGGAAAGATTAGGACATCAGTAGGAATAAATGATGGTTTTCTGTATCTACAAAACTATCCATAGGTGGACTCACCATCTGGTACTACCTAATCCAGCAGTTCACTGCTCATCAGCATCAAGGATTGAGGTGCTTTTCTTCCAATACCACCCCTAGAAATGTATCTGTTTATGGGTACATGGTAGTTATGTATCTACTCAAAGTCAGTGACTATTTGTTTAGTGATGATGCTTTTGGTAAAGTAGTAAACTAAGCCACTTTTTTGAAAGGTCTTAATTTCACAATCTTATGAGAAGCTTCACAATCTTATAAAAGATCATGTGTTATCACATTAATGTGAAGAGTTAGACTTGAAATTCTTCTATGGCAGGTGCTTGAAAGAATAACATGACATTTTAAAGCTAGAAATAGAGAGTAAAGTTTTGGTGGGTTATGAGAAAAGGTAATTACTCTGCTCATCAGAGGAGAAAGTTTGATCAATGAAGATGAGAACTGAAAGTAACTTGAACATCGTGGTTCTGCACAGTGGTTAAAAAATTCTAATTTGTTATGAGCATTCAAAAGGAGAAAACTACCTTCCTTTGTGAATCAGTGAGGCATACTGAACAAATAACTGCAGAATTTTTCACAGTGCCTTCAGTAGGTCACTTACACTGGGAAACCTCTAGGATGTTGTTTTAGAATAGACACTGGCTCTATTTAGTTTGTAGCATTCACAAAACTGTGATCCCTGAACAATTTCCATTCTCTGGAAAATTTTAATTCCCACAGCCAATTAGCATTGCCTTGCTTGCCAGATTCCCTAAGGATAGAAGACTCTGTGTCTCCCAATCTCAAAATTTTCTTCATCCATACTCCCAAATCCCTGCCCCTGGGAAGCTTATATTAGCCAGGGGGGATTAGAATGGCTTCTTTGTTCTTCAGTTATAACCATTCATATAGTCCCATATTTTCTTACTAATGCATATGATTATAGATATAATTTTTCAACTAATTTTTCTTTATTATTTTCCTTTGATATTGTATAAGTGAGTCTTGCTGCTAGCTAGCACATTTGTCATATGATGGATGTTCAGGGGTTTTATCTTGAATGAATGAATGAATAAAAATCAGATAGTATTTCTCAGGCTCTTGGTATGAACTCAGCATCATGGCTTTTCTGTGAGATGTGTCTGCAAGGTTCCCGCCCTCAAGGAATAGAAAATCTCATTGAAAGACATTTGCAAAATAAATAAAATTGTGTTTTTAAATGTGTGGTGCTGAATGAGATGATCATCAGAAACCAAACGTAAAATAAGAAAAGTTTCTTGAAGCATGTGGCACATGAACAGAGTGTGGAAGGACAAGAGGCATTAGGAGAGGGAGTAGAGCAGGATCGCAGCGTAGATAAAGGCTCAGAATTAAGACAATCCAGGGGGCTTAGCAAGGCAACCGTTTTGTCTATTTTGTAAGACTGAGCCTTCTCTTTACTTATGAAATTAAAACCCTTCAAAAAAGTGGCCTGGATTACTACTTCATCAACACCATCATTACTAAACAGTCACTGACTTTGACCAAATGCACAGCTACCATGCACCCACAAATAGATACATTTCTAGGGGTGGGGTTGGAGGAGAAGCATCTCAATCCTTGATGCTGATGAGCAGTGAACTGCTGGAGTAAGTGGCACCGAAAGGATGAAACTTTTAAAAGTCTTTCGAAATGAAAGTCAGATGGCAAAATTTCACCAAATTAGTTGTTATTGTTTTTATCACTTGCCTGTAGAAATCACAACATACATTTAAAAAACCCTGAAAGCCAATGCCAATTAGAAAATGCAAAAGCTCTAGAGAAGTTTTTGCCAGGATTTCAAAACAAAAGAGGAGAGAGCAGATAGAAGTTACAGTGTCCCTCGCAATGTGGCAAGGTTAGACTAAGTTCCATAGGGTACGGACTGACTGGGTCCATTTAAGTCAACATTATGTCCTATGGTCTAGCAGAATGCTCTACACATAGTAGATGCCTAATAAATGTTTAATATAAATATATTTTTAAAGGATTTTTACTATCTAATGAACTTTAAATCCCTATCTATGTCATTAAACCCCTATCTATGTCATTAAACACTTACTGAGAATTTGCTCCTTTCAAGATACAAATAAGATTCAAGTGGGAATAATTCAGGCTAGGATGAAAATTGGCAATTCTGAGTAGCCTGGAACTAAGAACTTCATCCCAGACAACCAAATGAGAAGTGGCAAGTGATTCTGGGGAAGGTCCAAGCATGAAAAAGATGCAATCTGGGGATGAAGGCTGAAATTTTATGAGGATTCAGCCACAGAGGATTTGTGTTGATGAGAGCTTCCAGTCTTTTTTATTTTTTGGGTGCCTCCACATTTTCATCTTCTTTTATGTAACCTGGTGTAATTACAAATAATCCTAATTCTTAGGGAACAACAACAACAGAAAAAAAACCCTTTAGACTTGAAGTTAGTTGTAACTAAGTTAAATAATATTGTTTTGTCTTTTAAAGCACCTATAGGTGAAAATAATAACAATAGTATGATGATGATGTTGACGATGCTGATGAAATAAGTAGGTTTCTTAAGAATCTTCCTTATGAGGAGAGCAGAGCTTACTTGATTTGTGAAGTTAGGGTTCTATTGATGTGACTGCTGATCAGGACCCCCAAAAAGAAAAAAAAATAGAAAAATCAGGAATGAGGACTTTTTTTTTTTAAGGTGAGCCCATTGGACTTTCAGAAATAAAAACATTGAAATAATTATACCGCAAATCTCCAAATCTCACTCTGTTTTCTTCTGCCCATTTCTGCTGTCTCCAGACTGATCCAAGCCACCATTATCTCTGATTGGAACCACATCATAAGCTTTTCTACAAGTATCCTGCTTTCCTTCTTGCTCCCTTCCAGTCTTTTTATTCACATGGCAGTCAGCATCATCCTGCAATTTAAATTTAATTACGGCAAGATGTGACTTCTGAGGCTAGGTCATAAAATACATAGTGGCTGCTGCTAACTCCCTCTTGGATCACTTACTTTGGAGGAAGCTCACTATCAGAGCTTGAGGACACTCAAGCAGCTAACGGAGCAGTTTGTATGTGGGGAACTGAGGACTCCTGCCAGCAACCAGTCGTGCTTTGCCAGGCATGCTAACGGGCCACCTTGTTAGTGGATCCTTTAGCCCCAGTCAAGGCTTCAGATGCCTGTGCATGGATGAAAGTTTAACTGCAACCTTAAGTACACTGGAACCACCTACTTAACCCACTCTTGAATTTCTGATGCACGAAAATTGTTGAGACAATAAATGTCTATTGTTTGAAGCTGCTAAGTTTTGAGGTAATTTGTTGTTCTATAGGATGTAAATAACACACATGGCCTGTGAGAACACAGATCTTCTCCTGCAGACCTGCCCCTCCGAGTTCATCTTGGACATGCTCTTCCTGGCACCCAAAACCTTGATCATGTCATTCTTTGTTCAAATCCTGGAACCCACCACATTGCTTGTTCGCTCAAAAGCTTTGCACATACGTTTTCCTTCTTCTGTTGCCCAAACAACACCTACTTCTGCTTCCATTTCTTTTCAAAGCAACTTCCTCACAACTTTTCCTACTCCTTTGGCTGAGCAACATTCTCCCCTGCATACTGTGTATGTTATCTTCATAGCATTGCAATTCTGTTTTTAAATATTTAGGGAAATACTTGTGTATTTTTTGTCTTTCTTACTAGATTTTAAGTTCCACCAAGTCAGGGACTGTGACTGTTACGTTCATCCTATCTCTAGCACCTGATATGGCATTTCATAAGCAGGTTATAGGGAAATATTTTTTTGTTAAAAAATGAAATGAGGAGGGGAGTGAAGCATGCTCAATTTCTGAGTAGAAGGTACAGTTTTGAATACTAATGTATTAGAATTATACAAAGAGCTCATAAATTCATTTTAAAAGCCAAATAAGCCAATGGAAAAATTGTCAAGGAAATGAGTATGTAACTCACAAAAGAATTTTGCTTCCTGATGATTATTTTGTTTCAAGTCAACTCTGTACTATTATGGCAAGTGTAAAAGCTACATAAAATATTAAAAATGAATCTCTTTGAAGGAATGAGAGAGTTAGAAAAGGCATTGATAATTTGCTGGGCCGATATCTAGAAGAGGAGGCAATTCAAAATACATAAATTTGATGTTTCAGGCTTTTTCTCTCACTTGAGATAAGATATCTTATCCCTTGAGCCAGTCATTGGCCAAGGGGAAGTAAGTATCCTGGGACGTCTAATGAAGAGTTAGAGAGAGAGAGAAAGGGAGAGAGAGAGAAAATTTTTTTCCTGCTGATTGCTGTCATGTATGTGTTTGCCATACATGATTTGGAACTATAGCAGCATTCTGTGACCATGAGTAGGATTACGTTTATGCACTGAGGAGAACAGATGAAAGAATATGGGTTCCGGATTAAATAATTCTGAGACCACCCTACATCTTAACTTCTTGCTATGTGAAAAAAATAATTTATTATATGGTTTCATATGGCTTACTCAAAATTTTCTGTTTTGTAGCTGAATATATCTTAAATGATAAACTTAAAACACACAGGCCTTTGTGTGACCATGTGTCTAGTCTGAAGATACGACTAGTTGAACAGCCCAAGGACAAAATTCTTATCATTTTTTTTTTGGTTTGTGTTGCTGTTTGAGCCAAAGCCTAATTTAGGAGCTATTTATCTAGGAAAATAAATAAGGGTAAAATATGTTTCCACAGAAACACCTTTCTCTGAAGCTTTCTGTTTTGAATATATGCATTATCTGTCCAGAGAGCCATCTCAGTGTTAAGTATAGGATGCCTTTACTATTTTTCTTTCTCAGGGTAATAAAACTGTTAGCAGCTACAATAGAGACTACACATAATGCTTGGTAAAAGGGTGAGCTGTGAGTTAAAGAAGAAACGATCATAATTTGTTAATTTTTCTAAAATGCATTTAAAAATCCTTTCACATTAATCTCTGTGATTCATAAAGAAGGGAGGCAGGCTGGCAAAGTTTAAATGATTGAAAATGATGCCGGTGGCCTTCTGCAAAATCTGATTACAGCTTTGATGACTGATAGCTTGCCATTAGCACGGAGGGGGAAAATGCCTAGAAATGGAAACAAGTAAATCAAGCAAAATCTTTCTGGTTTATAGGGAACACTTAGACATGATTCAAAAAATGTTTTAACCAAGATTTCATTTTCTGTAAATATATGTTGCCTTCGAATATGAAGTATTCATTTCAGTGACTCTTCCCTGAACTGCACTTTAATCTTATCCTCGAGAAAGTCCAACTTGCCCTGCCACCTTCCCCAGGCTCCAAGGCTGGTATGATTTACCTAAGTGACAGTGCACCAATGCTATTTGTATTCCTGCTTTCATTCTGCAGATTCTAAAGAATGTGTGTTGCTGTTGCTGGGCAGACATGGGCAGTAGAAAAATCAGAAGTGAATAAAGTAAGGAATTTGATCTTCGCTTGGAAATTTTCTTGCATTTGCTAAATGTCCCACGTCACTTTGACGTATAGGAGAAGCTGCCACAGATCATTAGCTTGAGCTTTAATGCATTACTTATGTATTCATACTTCTCCATAACATCCGGGACCAGAAAAGACAATTCGTAGTACACCACAACTACACAGCGTTCTTCCAAAGGGGTTTAAGCAGAGAATTCCTACCATGCTAGGATTTACTATCAAATGACACATGACACAGGCCATGTTGTAGCAAATTTCCAATAATCGACCAAATGAAGTAAGTATAGTTATGGAGAAAATATGGCTATATTTATTTACCATTTTTTACATGCATAGAATATACTTAATATTGTTCAAAAGTATTGAGTGATGTCCCATGTCTTTATTAGCTAAACATATCTTTACTAGCAAGGCTGGTAAATATATACTTATATTTACTGTATGCCAACACTATGAGAACTTACCACATTCCATGATTACTGATAGCTTACTATGTACCAATACTGTAGAGTCAATATTTATGGACCACTGACAGTGTATAGGACTATAAACTCTTTGAGGTAGGGACTGTGTCTGTATTGTTTGAGAGTTTTAAAAAATGCCTAATAGTTATGTTTTGTCTGCAAACACATGTTTTGATTGAAGCTGTATAATTCTTGTCTAAACCTAACTCCTTCCTCCTTCTACAAGAAAATCTATGAAATAGGTGTTTTTATTGTTCCTGTTTTACAGAAATTTGAACTGAGAGCCAGATATGATTTTTAACTTTCCATGAATACACAGATTATTAATGTCTTAGAGTAGTGTTTTCAAGATGATTTGAGGGTTTGAGGGCATAGATTGTCACTGGAAAATTTTAAGAGAAGCAAGGTGACCTAAAGAAAAATGTTCTAAGAATTAACTCTGTGAATGGGTCAGTAAGCCTCTTTGACCTTCAAGATGCCCTCTATACTCTACTATCTTTCAAATCATTGAGATTGTTCTGTATTAGTTTCCTCTTGCTGTAGTAACAAATTGCCATAAACTTGGTGGCTTAAAAAAAAATACATCATTTTATAATTCTAGACATCAAAAACAAAATGGATTTCACTAGGCTAAAATCAAAGTGTTGTTAGAGGACTGTGTTCCTACTGGATGCCCTAGAAAAGAATCTCTTTCCTTGTCTTTTCTAGCTTCTATAGGCTGCCCACATTCTTTGGTTTGTGACCGTCACCCACTGCCATCTTCGAGAATGACAATAGCCAGTGGAGTCTGTCTCATATAGCGTCACTCTGACTATAGCTTTTGTCATCACATCTCTTCCTCTGACTCTTCCTCTCTTTTATTTATAAGGATTCTTGTAATTACACTGGGCCCACCTGGATAATCCAGGATAATCTCCTATTTCAAGATCTTTCACTTAATCACATCCATAAGGTCCCTTTTGCTATGTTAAGTCACATTCAGAGGTACCAGGGATTAGGATGTGGATGTCTTTGGGGGTCCATTAGTCTACCTACTGCATGGTCCATTCAGAGAATAGAAAAAAGAAGTTGGGAAAACATCTCAGAGGTTTTATTTGGGGGCATTCCTCATGAAATAAATTGGATCACTATCACTAATCTAAAGGAATGTAATGTTAAGTCTGTTTAGAGAGATGTGTTTAGAGTCAAGTCAAATGCAAATTTGCTAAGAACAATTTTGCTTGTGTTTGAGATTCTAGACTATAGGAAAAGACACATAGTCACTTTCTCATGGATCTGAGGAAATCATTATGGAAGAATAGTTTCATGTGTTGTATTTCATATACAAAGATGTTCAAACTTCTACAATTGATAGAAGGTAGTAGGTTTCCACTTCCACATTTTCTTCTTTTTTCAAGGGTATACTCTGAACTGCATGCATGTTTGTGGTTAGATCTTTGTTGGGACTCAGACCATCTTGGTTTCTCCATAAGAATCTTTGAAATGCATTACAACTAGACTGTAGTTATAACTCCTCAGTCTTCAAACCAGACTTCATTTAAGTCTGGTTATTTTTTCTCAATGTAACTTTTATTATGTTATTTTCCAGCTCTCGTTTCCCATTCAATTTCCTTTGTGCATGGGCTCACTCAAACTTGTATTTAAAATTCTCTTTAGTCTGTTCCTAGCTGAATTCTTTTTGTTTTTTCTTATTTTCTATTTTATTCCAAAAAGTGCTAACGGTTCTCTGTAGATGCCCTGGAACAAAAGACGAACTGGTGGGGAGGACTCCAGACCTCCTTCCTCAAGTTCAATAAGAGCCCTTCCACTTGATCTAGTGTACACATTGGGATTCATTGTAAGATTATTGTTTTTTTAAAAAAATGTTTCCATGGGATGATGGGGGAATTAATTTAGATGGAAGTTCTTTTGGAACAGTTTATTTAGCCAAGTGATATCCTTTATTGAGGTCCAAATATCTCATCACACATTCTGGCTTCTAACATCTTGTTTCTGCCGATTTGCCCTTCCCATATTATTATTTTCTATCCATGTCCTCCATCCTCAAGGGCCAGTTCAAATTTCATCTTTTGTAAAAGACTATCCCTGACCACATCAGCATAGAGTGATCTCTCCTTCTGGAAGACTAAATATGGCACTAAATCTTCTATTTATTAACTGGTCTTTTTTTATTAAGGAATGACAGGTAGTGGGTATATATAGTACATGGTGCATAATGGAAAGAAGGAAGGAGGAATGATGAACAGAAGGAAAGAGAGAAGAAAGAAGAATTTGATCTTGCTTGTGTTATGTTGTGGTGTCACTGAACTTCTGTATTTTTGTTTGTTTAACTTTTTATACATAAATAAAAACCTGTCCAACTAATATAAAGGGAAGAGAAAAGATTGCAGGTTTAACATTTATCAAATGCTATGTGACATGCTAGGTGTATTGTGTGATTATCTTCTTTAATCTTCATGGGAATCCTATGAAGTTTTACCAAAGAAGAAATTGACACTGAGGGAATTACACAGCATTCCTCATGTCATACAGCACTAGTGGGGCTGGATTACCCCAGAGTGCACTGTGCTCATTTCCACAGGCTGTCTGGAAGCTAATCACTGCTTCATAAATCGCACAGAATACCTAGCAAGAAGCAAATATACTCACTTCATACTTTATGAATAAATAAATGAATTACTGAATGATTTATTGAAAAGGATGACATTAGTACCCCTTACAGTACAACTGTACTTCTACAGTTTTACTACTACCACCACCATTTCCACTGCTGGGGCTGTTAAGAGCCCAGATACTAGAGCCACTGCTTTGGTTTTAGTTTTAGCTCTACAGGTACCAGATGTATAGTCATAGCCAAGTTACTTCACCTTCTGTGTTTTTGCGTTTGTTACAGGAGAAAAATAATTAAAATTATTTCATAGGGTTATAGTGAAGATTCGATGCATTTAGTATAGTTCCTAAACTGTAATAAAACTATTATGTATTGTGCACTGACTGCTACCACAGTCAGTGCACAATACATAATAGCTATTGGGTTTTTGAAAAATGTAAGACATTTGTGTTTGCATTCTCATTGCAAACCTTTTAACAGCCCTGTAAAATAGATACTGTTATTATTCCTCTTTATAGATGAGGAAACTAAAATTCAGAATAAAATTTTTTGCCCAAGGTCACTCAACTAGCAAACATCAGAGCTGGAGACTCAAAAAAACCCAAGACCTCTTGGTTCCCATCATCTGAATTGCTAAGACCATACTGAAAACTTTGGCCTCTGTCTTATCTTCTGTGGTTTGGATGTTTGTGTTATCGTCTCTGTATGGCACCTCTCCCAATATATATTTTGTGTAGCAAGTCCCTTGTGCCAAGTTCCTTATTGTCCTGATTAATTACTTATTTGCCTACACTCAGTGGATATTGCTATAGTCCCTTCCTTTTTTGGAGATTAATGTCAGATACAGGGTTCAATCAAATTTGGAAGATAGTTGAGTGTTGCCATTGCCATCCTCAATTCCCATTCGAGGTTTGTGCTAGCTGTCACAAACAC
Organism: Mirza zaza; assembly: GCA_008750895.1. NCBI lineage: Eukaryota > Metazoa > Chordata > Mammalia > Primates > Cheirogaleidae > Mirza > Mirza zaza. The sequence continues at coordinate 6,219 of VSMD01002545.1, read as the reverse complement.
AGACACACACAGACACACAGACACACACACACACACACACACACAGTCTTTTTTCTCTGGGTTGCCTGAGAAAATAATATATTATCAAAATGAGATGGCACCAGTTAGTGGCAGCACTATGGATTTCTTTAAGTATACCCATGACACAGGGGATATCCTTGCCTGAAATAATGTTCCCAGGAGAGTCCCATTTAATTTTCCCTTTCAAAACTTACAGTAAGCAACGTTTAGTGGAGCTATGTGTCAAATATGTTAATCTGCTGTCTGGAAAGTGCTTCAGACTAAAATAGGTTGATCTCCACTACTCTTAGACACTGCAGTGGTCTGAGGAAGTGCCCAGAGAGCTAAGAAAAACAACAACAACAAAATATCTGATTTAGGAGGCTTGTTTTTTCAGTGCTAAAGCAATGGACTCTCTTACCTCACGTATTTACCTCTATTCCCCAAAGGAAAGACATAACCCACTGTCTGTTTGGCTCAATCCAAGGCAATGGGGCAGCTGTTTTGTAGGAATGCCTACTGTGCACTATTCTTTCAATATGTATGTATTTAACATTTTCCACAAAGACAGTATGAGCAGTTTGGAATACAAATAAAATACAGATTTTCAAGAGGATTGGAATTAAATAATACCAGATACAATACTGTGTAACTTAGTGTATATTTTCTCACTCGATTCTCATAATAGTCTTGAAAGAAAGGAATTATTATTTCAATTTTCATACATGGGCAATGAGAGGCCCAGAGAAGTTTGCTACCTGATATTTGAATTGAAGATTATATGACTCTGAAACCCACCCACATTATTCTATATCACTTTCTCTGCTAATAGCCGTACAGGAAATCTCTGGGAACTTCTGTGTAGCATAGCACTTAAGATCATCACTCTGACATCAGATAGATTTTAATTCAACTACCAGCTATTCCACCCGTAACTCTTATGACCTTATGTGTGCACTCACACGTAATGATTGATGATAGTTTATCTATATTATAGGGTTTCCATGTGGATTAAATGAGAGGCTGTATCAAGCTTACTGAAAACCTAGCCACGTTAAATGGCAGCTACCCTCATATCATTAGAAGTAGTAGTAGTAAAGGGATTATCTGTTTGGCTGTCTTGGCCTGTTATATAGTGTAACTTCATTCTTTCACAGAAATAAGAAATGGAAATGGAGTCAGTTGTTGGATAAAATAGAATTTTGTCAGCCAGGCAACCACCTTTAACACTAATGAGTAAGCCCTCATCTTTTCCTCCTGAGTCCTTCCAGTTTATTATTAATATTTTTTTTACAGAATAATCCTTTTTAAATCAACAACAAAACAAGGAAAACATGTTTTCAGCATTTGTGGCTAATACATATTGGAACTAATTTTTGAATATTCAGTGTTAAAAACGAAAGATTGGAGAAGTCCCATGCTTTAATTTAAACAAAATGAGCCATAGGCAACGTGGTAGGAAAACATATAACCTTCTTTGTCCTTATGTGACTTTGTGGCTCATTTGCCCAAGGAAATAGGAAGTACCATTCCAATAATGCTGTTAAGGAGCTTAAATGAGCAAAGGAGCAATTTTGACCTTTTCTCCCCTGGTGATCCACAAATGTAATTTCTGACTTGGGGACTGGATGTGGAATACATCTATTTATTCACTACTTCATTCAGCAAATATTTATGGTGTTCCTCTCTGTGCTCTGTTCCATCACAAGGAGATTATACCCTTGGGTGATCCCTCCTCTTGTGTCCCTCACTCAGCCTATGACACATTTGTAGTTGCCTATCATATGCTTATGATCTATACTTGAGTACTATAATGTTATGTAAGGTATTATTATAGTTCTTCAGAAAAAGATAAATGTATGTGAAAAAAAGATAGCAAAGAACAACACAAAAAGTGACAAAATCCGTATTATACTGGTGAGGTTATAGGCAATTTTTGATGTGTATGTTCTATTGTCTCTAATATTATTAAACCTCATGAATCATAATTTTGTCTATGGTAAGTTTCCTAAAGGCATCTTGGGCTGAGCTCTTAATAACTCTGCTTTACATCCATGATGCCACTTATCCTTTATTGCTCATTATTCTTTATTTTCATTCTATACTCACTCTCTAGGTGAGCCAATTCAGTCTCATGACTATAAATACCATGTATGTGCTGATGAATTTTATCTCTAGCCCTGACCTCTCTCTTGAACTGTGTACGTGAAAATCTAAGTTGCATTCTTGGCATCTACTGAATGTCTAATAGGCATCCCAATTGTAACGTGCCCCAAGTAGAATTTCTGATACGTCCACCACAAACAGTCAGTCACAAGCAATTTTCTTATAAAATCCCTCTTTCTATACAACTGCAAACACCATTGTTTAGTGAATTGTTGAACCTCAATAGTGAGTCTTTTTCCTCAATCTATCTCTTCTCTTCATACGTTGCATCTAATCAGCCAGTTCTATGAGCTTTTTGTTCAAAACATATCTCCAATCCGACCATTTCTGCTATTACCACCCTAATCCAAGCTGACATCCTGCTGACCTGGCCAGCAATGCCAGTCTCTGAATTGGGTTCCCTGTTTCTGTCCCAGCCCTCCTCACATCAATTTTCCACATGCGGCCAGAGTGGCATTTTAAAAACACAAATCAGGCGAAGACCATGCTACTTATCTGTTCAGAATAGTTTAATGATCTCCCATCACACTCAGGATGAAATCCTTACCGTGACTGAACAAGGTTCTCTCTTATTGGTCCCAGGTTACCTCTGTGACCTCATCTTCCCTCCTCCTCCTCATTCACTCTGCTTCAGCCACACTGGCCAGTGTTTCCCTCTGCACAGCAAGCTTATGTCCAACCAGCAGGATGCTATCCCTCTGACTGCAACACTATTCCCCTACATCTTCATATAGCTCACCTCTGTTAATTCATTCACCTTTTTCAAATGTCACCTCCTCAGAGAATCCTTATCTGACTAACCTAGCTAGAACTTTCCCCTCCTCTGCCCATTACCTACCTACTTTTAACTATTCTTTGTCTTCACCTGAAATTATCTATGCAAACACCCATACACCCTTACACACACATGCACACAAATGATTTATTATTTGAATAATTCACAATATTTTCTTAGTATATCTTTCTCATAAAACTGGCTCTCTCTCTGCAAGGTTGTGGACACCTCAAGATCTGGGGCCAAGTCATAGTCAGTACCTATTGCAGAGATCAGCACATAATAATTACTCAATAAATGTTTGTCAAATTGAATTCAATCAATACAGTACCCTTGACATTTATTACTCATTTGCTTATATAGATTTTTAAATTGACTAAAAGATTAAACAGGCTATCTTTACAGGCTCATACAAAGCATTAAAATAGTTAAAATGGAAATACAGGTTTAGCTTTCTGCTTTCAGTTTAATTCCAATCCTTTATCTGAAGGTTCACTCTGGTAGCTTTCACATGTAACAACACTTTGAGCTAGAAAGACAATAAATATTTTTATTCTCAATTTTGAGTTAAGGCAATTAAAATCTGCATTGACTTTAATATCATATACTATAAAAACAATAAATGAGTATCAGAGATTAACTAGCTACCTCCACTTACACGTGAATAAAATGAGGCTAAGAAAAACTAATAGAATTTTCAAAGTTTTTATAGACTCTTAATGAACTAAGGCCCAAAGATGAAGTATTGGCAGTGTTGGAATAAAAGACTCTGTTTTCCCGATACATGTTCTGGAGTTTCCCCTGAGCCTGTCTTTTGTTTTGTTCTCGCTTGGGAAGGTAGTGTGTTGACTGGTGGGAGACCTGGGCATGAAAATAACGTGGCCCCTCATGTGTTCTTCAAGGCGTCCACACTGACATCAAAGAGCAAGTTTCAGCTAATAATAGATCTTGGCAGCAATGACAATGGCTTTGGTCCTTTCTTCCCACTGCTCTGCCAGGGTGCCAGGGCTCATCTAATGATAATTCAATTTGTAATGCACCTAGATGGATATACATGTGATTAAAAACAGCATGTTTTTTAGATGTGTTGTTTACTTTGTTTTTCCCACACTGAGCACAGGAACCATGTCTAAAATAGCCACATAGGGTGTCAGTTCAGTTGAGTTATTTATCTTTAATATTATCTGGGAGGGATTTTAGGTTTACAAATTTGCGAAAATAACAGAAAGATCTGTTGAGACTGAATGAGCCCACACTATGAAATAAGTATATATGCTCTGCTATATAATTTATATTGGTATGATTAAATACAACAATTCTCAATGTTCTTCAGAGAGATGCTGCTATGCATTTTTCTTCCTAATTAGGAGTTGGTGAAATCGCTTAGCTGAGTACAGCTGGAGAAAGAGTCTCTGTTTTGGTAGAACCTCAACTTCTACCTGCTTTCTTCCTCATTTCCTGTGACTAAGAACATGGGATTCCACGCTGAACTACTCCTTCCTCATATCATTGTTTTATGATTTTCAGATTTTTGACATTGTTTGTACACTTATTCAAGCCTTGGGAATCTCTTTGTTTACGAATTACAGAAGCCCATCAAAAATGGTAGGTGTAGGCTGCAGAACAAACTTTATTGTAAGGAATACAGGACTTTCTCCCTCAACCCTAGGTTGGAGAGTAAAGTCAAGTCCCAGAGAAGTTTGGAACCTGGTACTGTAAAGCTGGCAAGAATCAAAGCAGATTTGAAGAAAGGCCTCCCTTTCTAAACACAGGATTGCATCACTGCTCCCCGCCCCCTTTTTGGCATTTCTCCTTAATTCCTTAGCTCCTAAGTTTACAGGTCTAAATCAAATGATCAGCAGAGACTGATTAGCATCAATTAATCCTGATTCAAACAATCAAGACAAAGTATACTGAGCAACTTGGATGAGATATCCATCTCTGTATGAATCAGGTATGCCCATGGAGAGAGGACCTTCAGGGCAAACAAGCTGCAGGGGCCTACTTAGATTGAGCAGGGAGGGAATTTATCACAGGAGGGAAGTTGTGGGAAAGGCAGACACTGTAAGAGTTGTGCACTGTTGGTACAAGCATCCTCTATCAGTAGAGTTGCAAGGAGGCTTTGCTTCCCTCCAACATATTAATATTAGTCTTGCATTTTGCTAGTTACTTATTGAGGATGGCTTTACTCTGTGTGTACAGTCAAGCTTCCTATCTTTCTCCGACTGTTCAGTGTTCCCCTGTCAGTATTTTTGGCATTACAGGGTCAGTGTTTACACATTTTGTGTTTTTTACTGAGTAAACATTCCTTAGTTGTTTGTGGCTAATCCCTATGTTACAGAAATACTGGACTCCCTCAAAATACTGTTTGTTTTTCCTGCTTACACAAAAATGCTAAGGATTGATGGAGAAGAATCCAACTTAGTGATTTTGTTTCCTTTTTTTTTCTCTATTTCAAATGAAGACATAGTAATCCCCAGCAATCCTACCATATATGCCAATTATGTGTATTTTCCCACTTTCCAAATGACTGTATATATCCTTATTGTCTCTTTTCAAGACTTGCCCACTTCAATAACCTCTTACTCTCAGGTATAACTTCTTATATACTTTATTGAGCTTATAGGAACAATCAATAGATATTTCCGCATCTTTTCAACATATATAACCAATCCACCTGCATGAATATAGTGATTCTGACTGTCCTTCTCTTACAATGACTGAATATGTTATTGCTCCTAGAGAACACTGACTCTTCCATTTAGGATCCTGAATGTATCCTCCTCTGCCCAAAGACCTCTTGTCTGCCTTATATGGAATTCTTTCTCTGAAATAATCAGCTTCTCCTTCTCTGCTGGACAATTCCCCTATCACTATGTCCCCAGTTGCATGTCTCAGTATTTCCCAGTTTAAAATACATTCTTTTTTTTTTTTTTTTTTTGAGACAGAGTCTCACTTTATTGCCCAGGCTAGAGTGAGTGCCGTGGCATCAGCCTAGCTCACAGCAACCTCAAACTCCTGGGCTCAAGCAATCCTGCTGCCTCAGCCTCCCAAGTAGCTGGGACTACAGGCACGCGCCACCATGCCCGGATAATTTTTTCTATATATATTAGTTGGCCAATTAATTTCTTTCTATTTATAGTAGAGATGGTGTCTTGCTCTTGCTCAGGCTGGTCTCGAACTCCTGAGCTCAAACGATCCGCCCACCTCGGCCTCCCAGAGAGCTAGGATTACAGGCATGAGCTACTGCGCCCGGCCCTTAAAATACATTCTGTTGC
>VSMD01002544.1:0-11886 GCA_008750895.1 Mirza zaza | reverse complement strand
TCATAAGTCATAAGTGGTACTCAAAACATTTTTAAGACATTAAATAACCTGCAAGCTATTTATATGTACTCTATTATCCCCATTTGCCATTAAAAAAAAAAAAAGTTCCCTGCTAGCTCTTTTACAAAAATGCATTGGAAAGAGCAGTTGTTCATTGATCTTATGGAACAATAGCAGTTCCTAATCTTTTAATAGATGCCTACATGTTAAGAACATTTCACTACAAGCCAGAAAAGAAATTAAAGTTGGGATTTCTGTAGTGAAAAACTGACCCAGTCTGTGTGGCAGATTTCCCTGTAAGGGTCTCCAGGAGGCCTTCATGCAAAGAACAGGCTCAGGAGGGGTCCATTCCAGCTCCCCATGAATGGGCACAGGGCTGCCACCATTCCAAAGCAGCCTGTGAAAGCTCCCAGCGCTGGGGGGCTGCATACATCCTTGGGCAGAAGTGAAAACTCTGACAAGCCCACTCTGAACAAAACTACTGTTCCTGTAGATGCAGTGTGAAAATGTAGTTTCTTACGGAAAGTCATTCTCCACAATAAAAACAAAACCCTGTATTGTATTTTTCTGACACATTGATCATCTTGCTTTAAAGCATCATCAATGGGTATTGAATTAAAGAGTTACTATCTTGTTGTAATGTCTGATACATTACTCTCACTTAGATTAACAAACCACGCTGAACTGAATTAAATGTGGCTTTTTATGTTAATTTTTGCATAAGAATTTGGATAAACAAAATAACCAGAAAGAACATCCTGAATCAGCACACTCCCTGAGTGATCACGTGGCTCCCTCTTGTGGCAAGTGTGAACCTCAGGCGCACAGACACAGACGCTTTCTTTCCAACCTCACCCATTCCCCCTAAATTATGAAGCTATATAAATTACCCTAAGCGTCACTAAATACACACTGTCCCGTAGCAGTGTCCCATCCACTGGGGCCTGCTTCTGTTATTCACCTTCAGAGGGAGGTGAGAATTTCCCGTTCTAACTCAAAACCGGCCTCTAATAAAGTCCACTTAATAAAGTGACTAGTTGCCGGGCGCGGTGGCTCACGCCTGTAATCCTAGCACTCTGGGAGGGCGAGGAGGGAGGATCGCTCAAGGTCAGGAGTTTGAAACCAGCCTGAGCAAGAGCGAGACCCCATCTCTACTAAAAATAGAAAGAAATTAATTGGCCGACTAAAAATATATAGAAAAAATTAGCCGGGCATGGTGGCACATGCCTGTAGTCCCAGCTACTCGGGAGGCTAAGGCAGGAGGATTGCCTGAGCCCGGGAGTTTGAGGTTGCTGTGAGCTAGGCTGATGCCACGGCACAGTAGCCCAGGCAATAGAGTGAGACTCTTGTCTCAAAAAATAAATAAATAATAAAGTGACTAATTGGCATTCTCAAATGACATTTGACCTCATCTGCCAACTTAAAAGGCAATATGCATATGCCCCCATAGCTTTAAAAATAAGCATCACCTTTAAAAGAGCCCTATGCTGATTTTAACAGATTTTAAAAGAAAAACTAGGTTTTTTTCAGTCGTGTTACTGGTTATATCAATGGATTTAAACCATGAAAATGGGCCGAGCGCAGTGGTTCACACCTATAATCCTAGCACTCTGGGAGGCCAAGGTGGGCGGATCGCTCAAGGTCAGGAGTTGGAAACCAGCCTGAGCAAGAGTGAGACCCTGTCTCTACTATAAATAGAAAGAAATTAATTGGCCAACTAAAAATATATATAGAAAAAATTAGCCGGGCGTGGTGGCACATGCCTGTAGTCCCAGCTACTCAGGAGGCTGAGGCAGAGGGATTGCTTTAACCCAGAAGTTTGGGGTTGCTGTATGCTAGGCTGATGCCACGCCACGCTAGCCTGGGCAGAGTGAGACTCTCTCAAAAATAAATAAACTATGAAAATGGTTGTGCATCTTTTCCACTGAGAAAGAAGGGGGCCCTGACAGGGTTTAAGCCCAAGAGTCCCTTGCTTACCTGGGCAGGTGCCTTGATCAGAGTAATTCTCATCCTTTTTCCTGCCTCCCCAAAACCAAAACCAAAACCAAACCTGCCATCGGTTATGAATCTTAGTAGTAAAGGGCAAAATTCACACATCACATTTTAAGTTACGAGGTCAGGTCTGAAAGCTGAATTCTAGTGTTCTGCCACTCTTGTGGTCAAAAGATAAACACATTGTGCTCTCTGCAGGAAGCTGGTAGAAAAATTAAGTCATTTTTGGTATAATATTCACCACATAAATGATGTGAATCTTCAAACAACACGGCTGATTCTGGTCTCCCAGAACGCTTTTTAGAGAGTATGACAAATACCGAGGACAACCAGAGCATACAACACTTTCAACTCCAAATGCATATTTACATGGAACCAAAGTGAGATGTCTGGTTAAGATATTGTTATAGAGTCCATAATAGAGGAAAAAAGCAGCTGATTCTAATGGAAATTTCAAATGTTCCAACTTTTCTAAATTCATGTACTTGCCATGTCTTGCTCTTACACAGTGGAGTAGGAAACATGAACACTTATTTAACAATGAACCCTGCCTGCCATTTGCCTGGATGCACAGATGCAACATCTTCCTCAACATACTCTCCCAAAGGCACCGCACACAACACAAGGCCGGAAGAAAAGTTTGTCTCCCTTACTGCAATTGCTAAATGCATGCAGACACGGATATGTTTGGTCTTGCCACATATAGAACAAAGTACTTGCATTTAAAATAAGGCAACCCCGCTCTTTTCTCAACTCACTCTCATATGATAGGTTTTCCGGAACAAGGTGAGTCATCACTAAGTGGGGGCATGACAAGAAACAGTAATTTCCCTACACTGAGTCATGTATGTGCTTTTGTACTAGGTAGGATATCACCTTAGATGTCCTACAAAGTTCTAGACTTGTCAAGGCATCTGAGAACTCCACTGAAAAGAGGCAGCTATGCAACCTAAAAGGAACACCGACACGATACTTTCTCCAAGTCATTGGAAATAAGAAGCAGTGGAATGCTGGTAACGTTAAGTACAGTTCTCAGAGTTAGAAAACAGAGCCTAGTTCCTAATTGTCAAATTACTCATTTGTTTTCTGATAGCACAACCAGCTCTCTTAGTAGGCAGACAGAAGGCGAGAAAACAGGTTAAATTCATTGCCTTAAAAAAATTAAAAGCATTAAACAGTTAATTGGAGAATTCCACTCTAATACTGTGTATTCTAGGGTAAGGCACAGCTACCCTAGAAAAAAAATCCCTTGTATTATGTACCTAAACAATTTAAAAGAACTATAAGGAATCTACTCAAAACACAAAGCAAAACTGCAGTAATGTCTCTCTGCTCCTGCTCCCTTCAATAATGGATCTGTTTAATAGAAGAAAACATCACACTTAAAGACTTCTCAGACCCAACATGCCGAGTGCAACAGGCCCTTTCAACTCAACCAAAATGCTTTGTTAAAAGTGTCTTGGCCAGGCAGTGGCTCACGCCTGTAATCCCAGCACTTTGGGAGGCCAAGAGTTTGAGACCAGCCTGTGCAATATAATGAGACCCCGTCTCTACGAAATATAAAAAAAAAAAATTAGCTGAGCATGGTGGTGAGCGCCTGTGGTCCCAGTTACTGGGGAAGCTGAGGTAGGAGCATCGCTTGAGCTTAGGAGTTTGAGGCCACCGTAAGCTATGATCTGGCCACTGCACTCCAGCCTGGGAGACACTGCGATGGCATCTCTTAAAAGTCTGTATGAATTTTGGAATACACAGGGATTTACATTAAGCTTTACAATGTCTTGCATCCTACTTATAAAATTAATAGACATAAAAGAATGATCTAAGTTCAAGGGTTTCCTAATATACTTTTTATTCTCTATATGCTTGCAACTTCATAATCACTTCAAGACCTTACCATTCATTCCAACGTCAAAAAAAAGGGCTCACGCCTGTAATCCTAGCTCTCTGGGAGGCCAAAGCGGGCGGATCGTTTGAGCTCAGGAGTTCGAAACCAACCTGAGCAAGAGCAAGACCCCATCTCTACTATAAATAGAAAGAAATTAATTGGCCAACTTATATAGAAAATATTAGCTGGGCATGGTGGCACATGCCTGTAGTCCCAGCTACTCAGGAGGCTGAGGCAGTAGGATCACTTGAGCCCAGGGGATTGAGGTTGCTGTGAGCTAGGCTGACGCCACGGCACTCACTCTAGCCTAGGCAACAAAGTGAGACTCTGTCTCAAAAAAAAAAAAAAAAAAAAAAGAGGGAAATTATGATTTCTAAATAGGAAAAACTAAGTCCAAGATTTTGCACTATGCATTGTTTCTAAATTTAAAATGATTGTGCTGTATAACACTTAAGAGCAGAATCTGTTTTCCTTTTTTTTTGAGATGGGAGTCTTACTATGTTACCCAGGCTGGTCTTGAACTCCTGGCAGGAGCTACCACATCCAGCAAAAGCCAGAACCCAGAAAGGTAAAAAGAAGAGAGAGGAAAAAAATGCATGTAAACTTAAAGAACTGCAATTCTTTTCAAAGAAACTTCCCTTGCCTTTCATTGCCAAAATGATATAACCTGAAATATTTCAAATGAATGGTCCCCTTTATAATTCAATCATGGAAAGGTAATGTATCTGAAAGAATACCTTATTTCTGTACTGACTCAAAAAAGCTTATAGGCGGCCTTTTGTAGTCATGAAGAACTTTATGCACATTTATCATCAGTTTCCTCTGGGCTGTCACCTCTCTTCCCCAGAACTTTACACAGGAGAGGGCATCTTCAGACAGGAACACAGTATCAAAGAGAAAAATTGCAGTGAAGTGTAGGTGTATAAAAAATTTAGGCCGGGCGCGGTGGCTCAAGCCTGTAATCCTAGCTCTCTGAGAGGCCGAGGTGGGCGGATCGCTTGAGCTCAGGAGTTCGAGACCAGCCTGAGCAAGAGCGAGACCCCATCTCTACTATAAATAGAAAGAAATTAATTGGCCAACTAATATATATATAGAAAAAATTAGCCGGGCATGGTGGCACATGCCTGTAGTCCCAGCTACTTGGGAGGCTGAGGCAGCAGGATTGCTTGAGCCCAGGAGTTTGAGGTTGCTGTGAGCTAGGCTGATGCCACGGCACTCACTCTAGCCTGGGCAATAAAGTGAGACTTTGTCTCAAAAAAAAAAAAGCATGCTTTATTCTTTATCCATATGAAAACATTTCCAATCTATTAACATTTCATGCTAAGTAGGGAATTCTGTACTTTTTCTTTGCAATTGAACATTTATACATTTGCAATTTACAAATCAAAGGAAATAAAATGGTGAGTCATGGGAAGTTCTATCCCAAAGGAGTATACTTAAAAAGACAAGAAAACAGTTCCCATTTTCAAACATTTAAGCATGCCCACCTCATTTCACAATCCCGCAGCGACACCAAAAGGCCATGTACATTCACCAGGGCTTTCCTTGCTCAATCAAGACAGTGACATTTAGACTGGCTGGAGACGGTTTGTTTTGCAAGGACTCTTACTTTGGGACTCTGAGCACCACCCCAAAGCAACATGATAGACTATTGATTTCATTATATCCTGGGAGGAAAGTGAGAGTTGAGTTCCAATCTAGCTTTACATTTTGTTTTTCAAGTTCTGCTTCTAATCTGCTGCATTAGCAACCTACTTTGGTGTTAGAAAAGTATTAGGAAGACAAGAGGATTAATAAAAACACAAGAAGAACCAAGACCACACACATAAAATAAGACATATTTATTATACTAAAGAACAAATTTTATTTTTCATTTTCCCAAAACACTAAAATAGCACACAGCATAGTAATTTAGCACATAATATAAACTGATATATGCAATTAATAATCCCCAAAATGTTTAAGTCTCACTTTGGGAGTCCTTAAAAATTTATACCCTTAAATGACCTTTATTAAAGTTATCAACAAACAATAAAAGGAGTTACCTCAGAAAAATCTTAATGTAAAAGATACCTCAATTCCTAGAACCTGGGAACTTTTTATAAGGAAAACACTTGATTTGCCTCTCTATAACTGAGCTACATCAAATAGTCTCAAGCTCCTTTTTATATTTAAGGTAACACTGCTGGGTTCCTAGTTTGAGAAAGGATTATTCTAAAGGTAAGTTTAATATTGCAACTTTCACCATAGGACCTCCATCTAAATCGCATTTCAAGTGGAAGGAAAGGGGTGTGAGAAAGGAAATCAAATTTTGCTGCAGACCAAAATCATTCTACAAAATGCCTAAATGATAACAGCTTACCATGAACTCAGCAAGGCTTAGTAAAAGTACAGTGGGGTAGACTTTACAAATATCCACTTCCATTAGGTGATCAGAGACAAGCTTAAGAGACACACAGCATTTGGGACAGTAGCCCTTTAGAATGGGTATTAAAGATATATAGAGAACTTCATGTTAAATCAGAATGTTATAATCTGGTATTTATATAGGCTATATCAATATTCTCCTGAATGTTTTCCCAATCCTGAATGTCTTTCAAGCATAATTTAAAACACACTCCAAAATTTCCTTCTGTATTAACCAGCTTCTTCTGAGTTAAAGCTTGACTTACTTTGGCCATACAAACCAAAGCAGGAACTTAAGGGCTGCCTGGTTTACATCCAGATTTAATGCGAAAGAAATCATTCTAAGACAACTTTTAAAATTAATCTATTTTTATTGTTCTGCTTGTACCTTAACTATGGCATAATGGATTTGCTAATTCAAAAGGTCATAGAGCCAGTAACCTCCATGTTATCTGCAGACCATTTGAGATACTTTTTACACTCGAAAGCATTTCCCTGTATCCTATTGTTTGCTCTGAAAACGCGGGCTTTAAACGTTCAAGAAAAACATGTTTTGTCTCATCATTCAGAAGTACTTCAGGATTTGCGTGCAGCATTGCAGACAGGACAGAACGCAGGCGAGACGGTTCCAACTCACAGCCCAGCCTCTCAGGAAAAGCACTTGATGGGTCATCCTTAAAAATTCCCATTTCCAACAGTTCTTGATAGCATGGCAGTCCTGACACCCAAGGCTCTCCTTTGGAGCACTGTCCCCTGTGGCTGTCTGTGGCCCTGGGCCCTCTTCCCAGCCAGTCCCTCCCCAGAGCTTCCACAACACGGCAAGATACTCCAGGAAAACACTCTTCTGCAGGAACAGAGAACAGACCCACGGTCTTGCTTGGAGTGGCTGCTGAAGCTGAATTTCCTCTTATTGATTCTTTTAAATATGGAAGCACATTGTTGCCATTGTGAAGCAAGAGGTCAGCCCCACTCAGATCATTTTTCATTTGCAATGATAACGTCTCAGTCTGTGAATTTCCATTTACATCAACCGTAAGCTTATTCATCCAGGAAGATGTATCTGCTGGACAAGGGCTCTCCTCCAGTGTTCTTTTCTTAAGGCTATATAATTGTTTGTCTGAGTCATCCCCTCCCTCCCACTTCACTTTTTCCAGGCAGGTGCCAAGAGGTTTTCTTCCGTCCCTCATGCTTTGTGTTCCTAGATGCAGTGAGCCTGAGATCATGCCTTCATCAGTCAGGGGAGGGCCTTCAATGGATCTCAATATGAACCTAGAAAAGACAATCAAAGTTTCACAACGAAGACAGTAGGCTTAAGAGCATCTATACCCACACCAAGTATTTTCTAACAAATACCAAGATCTTTTTAACAATCTCTGCTACCAACGAGCCCTATACTGCAATAGAAAACAGAATGATAACCTACCCATTAGTGATCACAATAAAAAGCAGCACTTTATTCAGTATTCCCTAAAAATGCTTAAAAATAAGAAAAGCATAAATTCTGAGGCTCTGTACTCTTCACATCAATATGTTTTTTGTGTAGGTTCAATAAAAATCTTTCCTCCCTTTAAACAGTATATAATTAGGTGACTTGATTATGCAAACAAAGCCTTAACTTAAACGTCCTATTTGGGAATGATTCTTGGGGAGTCGTGTATAACAAGGCACTTGTAGAGAATGAAGGTTGATTTACTTATGGATCTAACAAGTCCCCACCCATGGAAAGCCAGCCTGGAGGGGTCCTGGAAAACAAGATCCCAGTCTTCAAGGGGTTCTACGGAAAATCACTTCCTGGCAGGCCAGAAAGCTCAGCAAATTTGGAGCCTTGATAAAAAAAATAATTCATCCAAACTTACAGGTACTGCAGGTAAAAATATGATGGGAAAAGTGTCTTGGGCTTAGTTCCCTACCCTCAAGATTAGCAAATAATAGAGGCTTTTAAATGCTCATCTGAGAATCCTCACAAAAACTTCTGGACACTTGACTTGTGACCTTAGCAGTTATTAGATACTGTACGGCTCCAGGTTGCAAGAACAAACTCAAGGTGACCTAGATGGCTAATCAACATTCTTGCTGCACCTACAAACCTAAAGAGACTTTCTTCTGTGATCAAAATTAATCTGTCTTTGACATTATTATGCTACAAACAGGGAAGATATCAGGAAAAATTGTGAAACATAAGATTGCAGGGTGTGCTACCCTCCTCGTGCGTCCTTCCAGGTTACCTAATTTTACAGGGGCCTGCACCTTTCATCGTCTTTGAGCTGCTTTACAACTCTGTTAATTGTTTTTTCTTTATTCAGTCCCCGTAGGGACCGTCAAAAATTGCCAATGCCAACTATATTGCAAGTCATCATGGCAGGGTATTGGGAAGAAAAGTTTTCAATTAGCAATAATTGTACCTCGGATAAACCTCATTACCACTGCACAAAGCTACAACTCTGTAAAATTACCAAAAACTTTTAGCAGTAAGGCAAATGGGCCAGGCCTGGTGGCTCACGCCTGTAATCCTAGCACTCTGGGAGGCCAAGGTGGGCGGACTGCTCGAGGTCAGGAGTTGGAAACCAGCCTGAGCAAGAGCGAGACCCCGTCTCTACTATAAATAGAAAGAAATTAATTGGCCAACTAATATATATAGAAAAAATTAGCCGGGCATGGTGGCACACGCCTGTAGTCCCAGCCACTTGGGTGGCTGAGGCAGTAGGATTGCTTGAGCCCAGAAGTTTGAGGTTGCTGTGAGCTAGGCTGATGCCATGGCATTCACTCTATCTAGCCTAGGCAACAAAGTGAGACCCTGTCTCAAAAAAAGAAGAAAAAAAAGGCAAATGACTTTCTGTCCAAATAAATGAAAATTAGTTTTGTCTCATGGAATGTAACTGATTATTGCCCTGTAGATATTGACTGGTTTTGTATCTATTATAAATTCACCTTAGTATGTGTGTGACTGAATTCTTCTTTAAACTGGTTATAACATCTTACTAGTTACTCTATTAATTGATGAGTTAAATACAATTTTTGACATGTGCTGTGTTCATCTAAAAAACAAGTATAAGCTCAGAACATTAATAAATAGAAAACAAATAAACGTACACATAAGTTGTATCCAGTAATTTTTCTAAGAGGCTAGTCTAAGGAACAGCAATCCAACTAAAATGTGCTAACTCTACTAGGAAGGAGTAGGGTTAGAAATGCTGGTACATAAAACAGAGGGGGCTAGGTGTGGTGGTTTACACCTGTAGTCCTAGCACTTTGGGAGGCTGAGGTAGGGGGATCACTTGAGGCCAAGAGTTCGAGACCAGCCACAGCAACAGAGCGAGACCTGGTCACCACAAAATATTTTTAGATTTAGCCAGGTGTGGTGATGTGTGCCGATAATCCCAGCCACTTGAGATGACTGCTTGAACCCAGGAGTTTGAGGTTGCAGTGAGCTGTGATGATGCCACTACACTCCAGCCCCAGCAACAGAGGGAGACCCTGTCTCAGGAAAAAAAGAAACAAACAGTGGGCAAAAGAGAACTAACATCTCATCTTTCACAGTGAGAACAGACAAAAGACAAAGCCTAGAAGTGAAAAATTAAGAAACAACACAGGCTAGGCGCGGTGGTTCACGCCTGTAATCCTAGCACTCTGGGAGGCCGAGGCAGGCGGATCGCTTGAGGTCAGGAGTTCGAAACCAACCTGAGCAAGAGTGAGACCCCGTCTCTACTATAAATAGAAAGAAATTAATTGGCCAACTAATATATAGAGAAAAAATTAGCCGGGCATGGTGGTGCATGCCTGTAGTCCCAGCTACTCGGGAGGCTGAGGCAGGAGGATCGCTTGAGCCCAGGAGTTTGAGGTTGCTGTGAGATAGGCTGACGCCATGGCACTCATTCTAGCCTGGGCAACGAAGTGAGACTCTGTCTCAAAAAAAAAAAAATGAAGCAACACAACACAAGATGCAATTTATTGAGATAGAGAAGCAAACACTGAGAGAACCAGTGACAGCTGAAAGTGGTTGGCTAACAGGATGCAGAAATGGCAGGTGGGAAATTGCTGTTTCTCTGAACTAATCTTACAGAAATAGGGGAATCTTGAAGCTATACAGAAGTATAATTGTGTTAAATTTTTTTTTTTGAGACAGAGTCTCACTTTATTGCCCAGGCTAGAGTGAGTGCTGTGGCGTCAGCCTAGCTCACAGCAACCTCAAACTCCTGGGCTCAAGCAATCCTGCTGCCTCAGCCTCCCAAGTAGCTGGGACTACAGGCATGTGCCACCATGCCTGGCTAATTTTTTCTATATATATTAGTTGGCCAATTAATTTCTTTCTATTTATAGTAGAGATGGGGTCTCGCTCTTGCTCAGGCTGGTCTCGAACTCCTGAGCTCAAGCGATCTGCCCACCTCGGCCTCCCAGAGAGCTAGGATTACAGGCTTGAGCCACCGCGCCCGGCTAATTTTTTTTTTAATTTAAGAGCACACTGGTACTAAAATAAAGCAAGTAAGTATTATTGGAGGCCAAAATAGAAAGCAAAGAGAGCTGAGAAATGAGGCCATAGAGCTGCACAGGGGCCAGATGTTGAGAGGAACAGACCACCGCCACAAGGGCTTGGACTTCATTTGGCAGGTGATGGGGAACCAGTAAGGAATTTTTAGCAAGGATGTGATGGTTGGATCTGCATTTTGGATGAACTGCTCTGGCTACGGTGTGGCACACAGACTGGAAAGGAGCCACAATAAACAGACCAATTAGGAGGCTATTCCAGTAGTACAGTGTAAAGACAAGTAAGGCTATGATGGTAAGCAGAAAAGATAAAGTGTTAAGGTTTTTTACATCTCCTCCCCTTTTTTTAGAGATGGGGTCTCACTCGATCACCCAGGCTAGAGTGCAATGTCACAATCTTAGCTCACTACAGCCTTCAACTCCTGGGCTCCAGTGATCTTCCTGCCTCAGCCTCCCAAGTAGCTAGGACTACAGGCATGTGCCACTATGTTGGCTCATTTTTAAATTTTTTGTAGAGACAAGGTCTATGTTACCCAGGCTGGTCTCAAACTCCTGGCCTCAAGTGATCCTCCTGTCGCAGCTTCCCAAAGTGCTGGAATTACAGACATGAGTGAGACGCCATCTCTACTAAAAATAGAAAAAATTAGCTGGGTGTGGCGGTGTCAGCCTGTAGTCCCATCTACTCGGGAGGCTGAGGCAAGAGGATTGCTTAAGCCCAGGAGTTTGAGGTTGCTGTGAGGCAGGCCTACGCCACAGCACTTTAGCCTAGGCAACAGAGTGACACTGTTTCAAAAAAAAAAAAAAAAAAAGGCACTGACTGTGGGACTGTGGCAAGCAATTGAATAAAGCCTTTAGCTCAGGCCGGGCGCGGTGGCTCAAGCCTGTAATCCTAGCTCTCTGGGAGGCCGAGGTGGGCGGATCATTTGAGCTCAGGAGTTCCAGACCAGCCTGAGCAAGAGCGAGACCCCATCTCTACTATAAATAGAAAGAAATTAATTCCCAACTAATATATATAGAAAAAATTAGCCGGGCATGGTGGCGCATGCCTGTAGTCCCAGCTACTTGGGAGGCTGAGGCAGCAGGATTGCTTGAGCCCAGGAGTTTGAGGTTGCTGTGAGCTA